>JAAGEH010000402.1:176693-201837 GCA_011751065.1 Lasiurus cinereus
TCAGGGTAATGATTGCATGTTCACGACTCTCTGACATGATCAGGGTACAGATGGGCCCAGAACTGTGCCCATGCATTTGCCACCCTTACATTTACTCTGCTCGACCTCCCTTCTATACCACTTGTCTGCAGAGGATTGCGTCATGTTTGCTTCCCCTTCAGGAAGAATAAATGACATCGATGTGGGGGTGGGAAGGAGACGCTGGAACGCAGTGGCCTGTGTATGGCACAACCTGGCATGCCAGCCTTACCTAGAACCCTCCTCCTCGCCACGTGTCTCAGGTCCGCCCTCCTGTCAGACACACTTCCTCAATGAAGCGTTCCCACCCCAAATCAGGCCCTCGTCCAGTTCTCCAGCCTCCAAGATGCATACAGGTAACCACTGGCATATGGCTACCGTATACTTATATGTATTTTTCCTTTCTAAAGAAAACCTTGGGTATACAGTAGTACCTCGAGATACGAGTGCCCTAACATACGAGATTTTTGAGATACGAGCCATCGAGCGAGTGATTTTTGCTTTGAAATACGAGCAACAGTTGAGATAGGAGTCATCGCGCGGATCGGCCGGCTGCACACCACCCACCAGTTTACCGCGACTCGAGCGTCTCATAGTTTCCCACACCTCAAGGTTATGGAACGAATTAAACTCGTATCTCCAGGTACCACTGTACTTCTAACTAGACTGAAATAGCTCTCACACAACCATGCTCCCAGCCCCTGCCTAAGTGCCTGTCACACAGTAGGCCCACAACCGTTCACTAAAGATGCTACTAACGGCCTCTAGCATTTCAAAGTGAAATTCCAGAATACTTTTTATAAGTGACACTGCGTACTGTGCACTCAGATTGCAATCCACTGAGCCCACATACTCACCACAACATGGAAACTACTTTCAAAGGCATATTTATAAAGCACATTGGTGTCTCCATTAAATCAAAGTTATTGATCTGAAGAAAGAACTTACTCCTACTTCATTTCAAATACTAAAGTTTTGCTGCTGGCTTTTAATACGGCTTTCTAAGATAGAAAATCAATAATCTTCTTAATAAAATGAAGCCACTTCTTTAAAAAATAAACAAAATAAAGTATTACCCTCTTTTTTTTTTTGCTTTTTGGTTTGTTTGCTTGCTTGCTTGCTTTTTTGCCTTCTGGTAAGGAAAGGTTATAAGATTCATGTAATAATCCAAAACCCAACAAATATATTCAAAGTCAAGCATGGCCACCCAAGAAAGCACTAGTCAGAGACTCGTGTTGTAGCAACTGCTTCGTCTACAAGTCAAGAGCTTACTGAAGACCAAGTGCCACTGGGATGTTGAGGTCACCTAAGGATCGTTCCTCTGTCATCAAAGGAAAATGCGCAGAACAAAGTTTCCCATCCTAGTGTCCTACCCACGTGGCTCATTTGGCTGGGTGTCATCTCATGCACCAAAAAGCTACCAGTTCAGGCAAATGCCCAGGTTTGCAGCTCAGTCCCTGATGGGGGGATGGGTGGGAGGCAGCCGATCCATGTTTCCCTCTCACATCAATGTTTCCCTCTCGCTCTCCCTCTCCTTCTCTCTCTTTAAAAAAAAAATAATAAATCAATAAAAAATATATTTTTTTAAATTTGCTCATTGTATTCTGATTCCTTTAGTCTTAGCACCTCTGAGGAAGTGCCCATTTCTGGGAGAGGCACTGAGGATGCCCAGAAAGGCCAGGAAGGGACCTGGCAGCCACTTAAGAATGATATTACCGCAGCCTCTTCCAGAAACGCAGAGGCGAGAGCTTCTCAGCCACAGGCTGCTCCTGAGGCCTCTTTTCTTGCTGCTGGAAATGGCCAGTGGCACATGGCGCATGTCACATGTCACATGTCCAAGTGAGCTCTACAACTGGAAGTCTTGTCAACGGCTGAGGCCATGTCTCCATGCTGAGACCCTGGCTCAGGACTCACAATGAATTTCTTCTGTTAGTTTGTTTTTAATGAGGAAGGAAGGGAGGGAGGGAGGGAAGGGAAAGGGAGGAAAGGGAAAGGAAAGGGAAAAGAAGGGAAGAAGACAGACAGACATACAGACAGAAAGACCCAAATACATGGCATATTGTCTATAGTGCCAGGAACTGCTTACAAGTATATTCTCACTACATTCCTAAGGCGAGTCTCAGTGATAATTATAGTAGAAATTATTATAATTAAATTTAAAATTGCTATTTCAATGAAAGCCACCCTATATATCCCCTTAACTATATACATAAGAAATACCTTTTGGGTTTCTTCTTTGTACAAAACCTGGTATCTAGCAAAGGCTGCATGAGAAGCCAGAGGCCTCACCCCATCTAAATAAACCTGAAAGAAAGAAAAAGAGAGAGAGAGAGAGAGAGAGAGAGAGAGAGAGAGAGAGAAAGGGAGGAAGGAAGAAAGGAAGGGAGGGAGGGAGGGAGGGAGGGAGGGAGAGAGAGAAAGGAAGAAAAGAAAGTCCTAAAAAACGAAAGGAACTATCAACATTGCCTTGTACCTCTGGGCAGGCCTATCAACCTATTCAAAACTCCCCGGTGCTGCTTCTGTGGCTCCTGCTACTTACACAAAAAACTACCCGAAATATCGGAGGTCCCTCCTAACTCAGTCAACGTTCGCAACTTCCTAGTGTAAAGCCTCACTCAATTCTCCTGCAGTTAAAAAATAATTTCTTGCTCCATTACTGTGACAGAGAGACACTGTTCATTGTCTATAGGCATTATGCATCAACCTTCTTAAAGGATGCTATGTGATTCCTTTTCTTCCCCTCCAAGCTTAAACAATACTCTTGTCTCTTCCCAGCGCTCCCATGAGCAAATAGCAGGCGGTGTGGCTCTCCACCCCTGTCATTATGCACAGGGCTCAGGGCTGCTTCTTCCTCCAGCCGAAGTGGGGAGGTGACAACATCAATGCGGTTCTCAGGAAATTCCCGGTGAGAAACTCCTGGTTCCACGGTCTCTAATTACACTTTTGTGAGTTTCAGACTTCAAGTGCGATTCATCAGACAGAAAGCTGTCATTATCAGCCACCCAAATGGAGAATCCCACACGAGGGCTGCCCCTCCAAGAGTCTCGGTCCATCCCCATCTCTTTGGGGCAGGAAGAGGGCAACCCTGGACCACTTCCTCGGTCTAGCACCAGCAGCACACTGCACCCCACCACCACCTCGCCCTCAGGGAATGCAGCGGGTGCCCGCATAAATCCGAATCGGAATTCTAGAACTACTTAGCTCGCACGTGTTGAGTGAGTCCGTCTCACGTGCTTTGTGTCTGTGTGTCTTGCTTTGTGTGGGGTTCCCTCAGTAGATAGTCACGGTGGGGAGAGATAACATCTTCCTCACTTGACAGATAAGGGAACCTAAGCCTCTGGCCTGAGGTCATGTCGCTTTAAGAAAGATGCTGAGATAGGAGGCTGCAATCTGATTTCATTTTGGCTGTTGCTTTAAACACAGTCCGAAGACTGTAACATTAGTCATAATCTTGAATCTCACAGCGCTCCTCCACTTAATGTTGCTCTTCACCACCACCCCACGTTCCTGATCGCTCAAAAATGATATCAAACTGCGAATGAAGCATGCGTGGATGTTCACGTATAAAGGCATGGTTTGGGGTGGAACTCCAGAATGAAAAGGGCTGGTGCCTAGCCACCCCTCTACATGCCCCCTCACCCCCATCCCACCCCCAGATACCCCTATCTCCATCACAACTTCCTGGACGAGTCCTCACTCTGGTGCCTCTTTTCCAGCTTTTTCCCGCGGGGGCTGGAAGGCTGGGAACTACATTTCCCAGACTCTGTGCCTGCAGGATTTCGGTGCGGGCTGTGTGAATGGGACAGCTGGAAGCCGTGTTCTCCCCCAACGGCGGCAGACAGAAGTGGGGACGAACGTCAGGCTGTCTGCGCAGCAGTGGGTGACAGGCTTGGCAGTCATCCACATTGGGGCTGCAGGTCGCTGAGCTCATAGGTGGTGGCTTCCTGTGATTCCGGCTCTTCCTGGTCTCCCGACCGTCACGTATCAGATATTTCCCATCCCCACTCCCTGTCTCATTCCCCTCTTAACCCTCTTCCTGCTGAAACACTGACAGTTGCTTTCTGCTTTCCTGTTTCAGCCAGAAAGGAAACCAGGGTGATCTGGAGCAGGCAAGATTGTGAGTGACCTTTCTCTTCTCGTTTGCGTTTGATGGCTTTGGAAAATAAGCATCCCGGTGCCGGATGCAGACTTGAAATTTCAGGGGGTGGACCACTTCGTAAAGTATATAATTGTCTAATCACGAAGCTGTGTGCCTGGAACGAACACAAACTGATATTAAATGTAAACTGTAATTGGGAAAAAAAAACTTTTTTAAATAAAATAAACATCCTGAATTTGTAAGAGGGTTCGACGGCGAGGAGTTGTGGGTATCCTGGGCCCGCTTCTCCTTGAAATATGTTCATGTCAAATTCTGGGTGCAGATGTCCTCCGAATCGATTCGCATGCATTAGCTCACTTCCAAGTTCAGAGATGAGAGGGAGAAAACAGGCTCCTCTACCCGTTTCCTACCATTGTATTTGCAAATGCTTTCAATTTTAAGTGAAACATAAAATGTGCATCTTGTTGCTTGAAAAAATGTGGAAAAAAATAAAGCACACGGTCTGCAGATAAAGCAATGTTCCCACCGTCCTAAGTAAGGGGGCACGTGTTCCATTTCCTCCTTTGGCCTTAGCGGAGCTTGGCTCGCAAGAGCGAGCCGATTAAAATCTGAGAGCGCTACCACAGGTCTCAGGGCAGCCTTGTGTGGACAGAGAGTACAAAATGGTTTGACATTATCATTACGACCACGCTCCGAAGGCTCTATTTCTTCATTCCAACCCAAGAAAAACTTGGCTTTACTCAAGGAAATTTTCAAAAGGCCTTCTATGCTTATCTTGGAACTATAAGAACTCTATGGGTGTACTTCATTTTAAAAATATGAATATCCTTTAAAACTTGTAAGAGCGAACTCTCTGACGTTATCTTCTGAAATGGCTAGAGAGAAGTATTGCACAACTCCAGACTTTCTCAGATGTCATCTCTAGGACAAAAAATAGATACTCTACTTGGCTCAGAGTCGTAAGTTCTTTAGCTGCTAAGAAATAATCATGGCCGAAACCGGTTTGGCTCAGTGGATAGAGCATCGGCCTGCAGACTGAAAGGTCCCCGGTTCGATTCCGGTCAAGGGCATGTACCGTGGTTGCAGGTGCAGCCCCAGTAGGGGGTGTGCAGGAGGCCGCTGATCGATGTTTCTCTCTCATCGATGTTTCTAACTCTCTCCCTCTCCCTTCCTCTCTGTAAAAAATCAATAAAATATATTTAAAAAAAGAAAGAAAGAATCATGGACAATGTGAATCTGGACCCAAACCCTCGGAACAGAGTGGAATAGTTTGCCATTCTCTAAACCCCATCAACACCTGGAAGTTATCCAACAAATCCAAAGTGAAAGGTGTACAAGGACAGTAGGTTAGAAAGAATAACATTTACAACGACAAGGAAAAGGAAGAAAACATGGCCTACTGATGTCATGGTTAGAGCAGTGGTTCTCAACCTTCCTAATGCTGCTACCCTTTAATTCAGTTGCTACTGTTATGAATCGTCATGTAAATATCTGTGTTTTCCGATGGTCTTAGGTGACCCTACTAGTGGTTCTCAACCTGTCGTGACCCTGCTATAGAGCCTAAGACCATTGGAAAACACAGATATTTACATGACGATTCATAACAGTAGCAAAATGACAGTTATGAAGTAGCAACGAAGATAATTTTATGGTTGGGGGTCCCCACAACGTGAGGAACTGTATGAAAGGGTCGCGGCATTAGGAAGGTTGAGAACCACTGGTCTAGAGGAAGGGACAAGTGTAGGGAAGGGAGGTGAGTGCTGGAGCCAATAAGAGTGGGCAGGACTCTGCGCAGTGAAACTAGCGTGGATTTGTTCCTGAGGACCCTGAAATGTTTCACTCAAGAAATATCAAAAAGCCCGACCGGTGTGGCTCAGTGGCTGAGTGTCATTCCTATGAACCAGGAGGTCACAGTAGAAATCTTGGCCAGGGCACATGCACGGGTTGCGGGATCGATCCCCAGTAGGGGGTGTGCAGGAGGCAGCCAATCAATCATTCTCTTTCATCGTTGATGTTTCTATCTCTTTCCCTTTCCCATCCTCTCTGAAATCAATAAAGTATTTTTTTAAAGAAATACCAAAAATCATAAATGTTTCCAGAAAAAAAAAAAAAAAACACATATCACCATACCCAGAGTGGAGAACCAAGAAGCAGGAAGACCACGTGAGAAAAGAAAGGAAGCAGAGACATCGAAAAGGCACACCACCTGCACTCTGTGTGTCGCTAAATCTGAAAGAGGCTGGCTGATGAAAGACTTGTTTCTTTCACATGTGGAAGTTGAGGGCACATGTATGTGCCCTTGGAAACTGTACCATAATTCTATGAATTGGAGGAAGGGGGAATTAATGAAGGATCTAAGTAAAGTTCCTGAAAAATTTGAAATGTGAATTGCTGGATAAGATATCCTCAAAGCAAAGCCATAATAAAATAATATACTTGGGAAGCAAATATGAAAATAATTTGAGTCATCAATTGATGCCTGAATGCCACTTAAAACACTCTGAATCATACTCAAAGACCTCTTGGACCTAAATTTAAGGAGACTGCATTTGGCCACTGAAAATCCTGTACTTAATGTCTGAGGTAGCTGTGCATAGGATTTGAATTACACAGTCAGATTAGATTAAAACCAGGAAGGTAAATCCAATTCTAGTTTTATGTTATACCAGTAGCCCTGCGCACGAACCCGTGCGCCAGGAGCTGCCTGCTGCCCTCCAGTAGCTCTCCGCCCGCTGTGCCACCCCCTCCCCACCAATAGCTGGCTGCCCTGCCTCCTCCTGTAGCTCTCCACCGCCCACTTGTAGCTGGGTGCCCCACCCTCTGCTGTTCCTGATCCGGTCGTTACGCCGTCGGTCGTGACACTTCATGGCGTAATGACCATTTGCCTATTACATCTTTATGATATAGGATATAAGAGATCTAAAATCTTCCTACTGGCAAACTTTTCTTCCAGATTAAAAAAAAGAGCACAATCTAGAGAAATAGCAGAGGGCGCACAAATCACTACGAATCCTCCTTTTCTTCAGCTTTACTCTGCATTTCGGGCTTTGGAACCTTTCATTCATTTGCTGAACTGACGGGGAGGAAGCCGAAGCTGGCCACGTGCGTCAGGAGTGAGTCACAGCCCACGTCCTGGAGAAGCCACAAGCCTGGCTGTGGCTCACGCACGGAGCCTGAATTTCAAGTTGAAGAAGAATGCTGGGTGTGGGAGGGCCGAGGGCCCCTGAGGATGCCAGAGCAATGGGCTGGAGGGTAGGGACCTCCCTTCTCACCACCCAGAATAGACACACCTCCTCCCAGTGCGTTCCCTCCCCAACTATCTTGCGACTTTGTACTCAGTCATTCATTGAAAGGCAGGGACGCCACGAGGGCATCCCTCCCCCTGCCTTCTGAATGCCACCCGTCACGCAAGACGGGAGGGCCATGGGGACAGCTCGGATGGTCACGCCTCACAAGCGGGCGGGCACAGGCTGCCAGGCGAGGGTGGCACAGAGTCTGTACACACCGTTCTCCTTCCTCCTGCCCGGAAAGCTCCATCGTTCACACTGCAATCCTATTTCAATAAATAACGGGCAGGTGACCACACCACCATAGTGTCTGGAGATTTGAAAAACAGATTCCACAAAATATATGTGATCATTTTCCAAAAATGAAAAAAAGCAAACATCACTCCACCACCCTGGAGGGGTTCCTCCTTTTGGAGGCAGGGACGAAACCAGCTTGTGACTAATGGGGTCCCTCCCTGCCAACTGGGGAGCGCGCCGGCCTTTGCACAAGGAATGTGGGAAGTGACTACAGCAGCTGCTATGTCACTTCCTTCTGGCTGGACGTCAATGGCTTCTCGGGGACAAGGACCACGTATGTCATGCTGAGACGGACACGGATGGTGTCCTCCACCATTTGCACAGAAAGCAATCATGAAATGCATGTTGAATGCCCAGTGAGTACGGAATGCCTACAACTGGTTACCTCCCGACCACCATGTCCACACAAAGCCTAAGGAAGTATAGAATGGCCCTGATCGGTATGGCTCAGTGGATAGAGTGTCGGCTTGCAGACTGAAGGGTCCCAGGTTCGATTCCGGTCAAGGGCATGTACCTTGGTTGTGGGCACATCCTTTGTAGGGGGCATGCAGGAGGCAGCTGATCAATGTTTCTCTCTCATCGATGTTTCTAACTCTATCCCTGTCCCTTCCTCTCTGTAAAAAAAAACCAATAATTTTTTTTTTAAAGAAAGTATATAAATGATCCACCAGCCAAAAAGCTCTAAACACTCATCCTAAGATCCAACATCCCCATAAAACTCGAAAAGACTCAGGATGAGGCTCATACATCGTGGTAACACCTCCACAGGTCTAGGTAGGCCTCAACTGAGCGACGTTTTTCAAATGCAGTCCGTGGTGACGTGGGGGTGGCGTGCGACATACTGAACAAGACCCTTTGTGCTCTGACAACACAATATGTACACGGTGTATTACAGAACTGTACCCGTAAAGCCTGTATCATCTTATCAACCAAGGTCACCCCAATAAACTCCGGGCTCTCCCTCTCAAACGCTAGGGTCCTGTGCCCAGAGAACTGCTATCTCCCAGCGCCACAGCCCGGCGGGACAGGAGGAGGCTTCTCCATGCCAGAAGGTGTCCCCACAGGGCACACACGAGCCCTGGCTGGGTCCCAACCAGTTGCGTTTCAACAACCTGCACTAGCAAACCTTTAGGCAAGGCGCAAACGCAAACCCACACTCGCCCTGAGCTAGGCAGAACCAATGTCCAGTCTTCCTGCTTCAGACTCCGCTGAATCTTCCAAGGAGCACTTGGCAGTCTGTTCTGGAACCTTGTGGAAGCCTTTCAGGCCGTTATACTCCTTTCCCCCAGGCCCCTTACCCTCTCTTATCAGGGCTGCCAGAGGCAGTGGTTCTCAACCTGTGGGTCGCGACCCCTTTGGGGGTTAAACCACCTTTCACAGGGGTCACCTAAGACTATTGGAAAACACCTATTTCCCATGGTCTTAGGAACCAACACACCGCTCCTCGGTGTAGCAAAGTGTAGCCATGTAGTTTACTGTTGTCCTAGGAAGACTGTTGCCCATGCTACACCACGATTCAAGACAAAATTTCATTTATTTGTCATTAGAAATAAACATTTCACAATATATAATTACATATTGTTTTTGTGATTAATCCCTATGCTTTAATTATGTTCAATTTGTAACAATGAAAATACATCCTGCCTATCAGATATTTACATTACAGTTCATAACAGTAGCAAAATTACAGTGATGAAGTAGCAACGAAAATAATTTTATGGGTGGGGGTCACCACCACATGAGGAGCTGTCTTAAAGGGTCGCGGCCTTAGGAAGGTTGAGAACCACTGGCCGGAGGGGATCTCACTGCCTCTCTCTCTCTCTCTCTCTCTCTCTCTCTCTTTCTCTCTTCCCCCCTATCCCCGTTCTGGCCTGAGCTCCTTTTCCCCTTCATCTCCCTCATCACATGTGTTGACCTTTGTCCTAGCTCGCTCCATCCTCTTCTCACCCTGCTCCTCTTCAGATCAGACAAGACCCCAGAAGCTCTGAGTCACCTCCGTCAGTTCCCAGCAGCGCCAGGCCTGTCCCCTCGGGCAAACTTTCCCACCGCTGCCGTTTCTCCTCAATCACGGGGTCTGGGGCTCCGACCTTTGTAACCATCACCTTCCGGTTTGGCTTTGCGATCAGTTATGTCACTGGCCCATGGGGACTGTCTATCCCCTCCCAGGAATACAGCTTAAGGGGAGGACGGCCGCATCCCCCTTTTTAAAAATACATGTTTGTATTGATTTCAGAGAGAAAGGAAAGAGGGAGAGATGGAAACACCAATAATGAGAGAGAACCACTGACTGGCTGCCTCCTGCACACCCCTCACTGGGGATGGAGAATTGCACCATGATCTCCTGGTTCACGGGCTAATGAATGTTCAACCACTGAGCCACACTGGCCGGGACAGTTGTGTTCCCTTTTATTTGCTTATTAAGAAACTCTACAACTCTTCACCTGAAGCAAACACAAAATACTACTGAAAGTAAATTGTCATTGAAGGAAATAGTTTTTATGTTTTTTTTAATAAATCTTTATTGTTTAGATTACAATTGTTCTTATTTTTCCCCCCATAGCTTCCCTCCACCCCACTCTCTGCCCTTACCCTTCCTTCCCCCCACACTGTCCTCATCCATAGGTGTACGATTTTTGTCCAGTCTCTTCCCGCATCCCCATATCCCTTCCCCCCAGGGAATTGTCAGTCCACTCCCCTTCTATGCCCCTGATTCTGTTATATTCACCGGTGTATTCTGTTCATCAGATTTTTTATTCATTTGATTTTTAGATTCACTTGTTGATGTATTTGTTGTACATAATGTTTACCTTTTTACTGTTTTCTTCTTCCTCTTCTTAAAGAGTACCTTTCAGCATTTCATATAATACTGGTTTGGCAGTGATGAACTCCTGTAGCTTTTTCTTATCTGTGAAGCTCTTTATCTGACCTTCAATCTAAATGATAGCTTTGCTGGGTAGAGTAATCTTGGTTGTAGGTTCTTGCTATTCATCACTTTGAATATTTCTTGCCACTCCCGTCTGGCCTGCATAGTTTCTGTTGAGAAATCAGCTGACAATCATATGGGTGCTCCCTTGTAGGTAACTGTTTTTCACTTACTGTTTTTAATATTCTTTGTCTTTTGCTCTTGGCATTTTAATTATGATGTGTCTTGGTGTGGTCCTCTTTGGATTCCTTTTGTTTGGGGTTCTGTGCGTTTCCTGGAGTTGTAAGTCTATTTCTTTCACCAGGTGGGGGAAGTTTTCAGTCATTATTTCTTCAAATAGGATTTCAGTATCTTACTCTCTCTCTTCTTCTGGCACCCCCATAATTCTGATGTTGGTATGCTTGAAGTTGTCCCAGAGTCTCCCTACACTATCTTCATATTTTTGTATTCTTTTTGCTTTTTGCTTTTCCAGTTGGGTGTTTTTTGCTTCTTTCACTTGATTCTTGTGTTCCTCTAGTCTGCTGTTGAATCTCTGTATTTTATTTTTTATTCCAGTCAGTGTATGTTTAATTTCTAGTTGGTCCTTTTTCATTTCAAGGGTCTCGCTAAATTTATTGGCCTTTTTGAAAAAATTCTTGAAAAACCTTATAACTGTGGTTTTAAACTCTATATCCAGTTGTTTGCTTCCTTCCATTTCTTTCATTTGTGATCTGTTTCTTTGTCTCCTCATTTTGGCTGCTTCCCTGAGTTGATAGATTGACTTTGTGTGCTAGGTGTCCTATAGGGCCCAGTGGCTCAGCCTCCCCAGTTACCTGAGATGGACACTTTTGGTGCACCCCTTTGTGGACTGTGTATACAGTCTTGTTGTAGTTAAGCCTTGATTGTTGTTGGTATCACTGGGAAGAACTGACCTCCAGATAATTGGCTGTGAGGATCAGATGTGTCTATGATGGGAGAACTTCTGTGCTGGAGACACCCTTACGAAACAAGACTTGCTTCAGTGGAGTTTTGGTGCTCCGTGAGTTTGCCCCCTAATGTGTCCCTTATGGATCTGAGGAGTTGTAATCTGAATGATCCTACTCTGACCCCTGGGTACACTGGCTCTTGGATCTCCAAGGAGGTGCTAATTTAGCCTCTGACTGAGGTCACCCAGCAGGAGCTACAGAGAGATCTGCAGATTCCTCTTCTTTGTTTGGGGTTTGGAGGTGCCCAGATGAGGCCCAGCTGTGAAGCAATTCAAGCTGCTGCCGGGCCTTGGGCCTTCCTTTGGATGTTTTGGGTCTCACTGACTCAGCTACAGTTTGTTAGGTAAGTTTAAAATTCAAAGGACCAGGCCATTCATATGCAAAAACCTCTGCACACAGTTTGGAAGGGGCTGAGTCTCAGAGTAGAGCAATCAGCAATGGCATGTGGCTCTCGAGCTGCAGTTTGCTGACCACTGGGCTAGGCCACAGATGTTTCACAGCCCCTCAAGGTCAAAGTAATGAACACTCCCCTTTCCTACTGATCGAGAAACCCAAAGAGAGAAACCCAATGAGCGATAGCTACAATACATACAGGAGTCAGATGCAAGTGGAATTCTTACTGATAAAAGCTAATAAATATTAGCAAATGCAGCTTAGAGGATGCAGGCTCTCACTCCAGCAAAACAAGTAAGCAAACAAACCACCAGCTGTCTATCTCCTCCTTGAAGACAGAACGTGCTCTGCCTTGAAGACAGAACGTGCTCTGCAGCGCCCCTGATGAATGAGACCAGACCACCACCCCCCGCTGGGCAAGCAGGTAGGCCTGAGCGAAGACGCGGCAGAGGCTGAGTCAGCTACAGGACTTCCACTTAGAAGTTCGCTTCCACCACCCACTGCGCTTCTGGCCCGAGTCCTGCGTCACGCCTCAGGACCCCACCAGAGCTTTGGAGTGGTGGTTCAGGAAGCGCTGGCTGAGGGAGGAGGAACCCCACTTCTGGGTGAGCACTCTGCAGTTCTGCACTCGCAGAAGTTAACTGCACGAGATAAAGGAGCTGGCCCTGGTGGGAGTGCACAGGGGGTGTTTCGTTGTTGTTTTGGGTTTTTGTATCTTTTGCTTTCTCATCCCCAAGACAGAATGTGGGGTCTTGCAGGGAATATGGAGTCCATTAGAGTCCCGGAGAGGACCCGGTGCCATGAAAACTTGGAGAAGCTGGGTGCTGCTCTGGTGTATGGTCCCCAGAGGCCACCGGCATGCCTGAGCAAGCACCCACCCAGAAACCAGAAGCCCTTGCGTCACCTCTGTCCGTTCCCGGCAGGGACCAGGCCACCTGTCCCCTCTGCAGCCGGCTCCCAGCATCTGCTCGCTTTCTGTGCTTCTGATGTTATCGTTCACTTAACGCAACTTCCACTTAATCATGCACGACAGAGATGAATCTAGAGTAATTCTGCTGCTTATTGAAACTCCAGAGGGTATTCTCAGTGGACCTTTACATGGAAGAAAGCATTTGTTGGCTCAGAGAGTTAGTAAGCGCCGGGCACAGTCAGTCACCCAAGAAATGCGTGGCTGTAAATTCTTCCACGTGGACATGGAATCTGGCACTTGCCCATCGACTCCCGTGGATTCGGGAGAATACGGCAATTGGTCCCCAGTGAGGGGAAGTGGGAACTGAGGTCTCTGGAGCTCAGAATGAGCATGAAAGACCTTTGTCCTCCCAGAGACACGGGTTAAGGAGAGATGTGACACGGATGCTGTTAGTATTAGTTTCGTCTCTGTAGATTGTAAAACGGGAAGCTGGACAGCGGTGCTCATAGTTACCAGCTTATTCAAGAGAACAGGCCATCCTCCGATGCCCAGGGCACCCACCACAGAAGTGATTTAGCATCTTCACTGCCAAATGCAAATGGAAAGGCCCCATCCCAGTACAGTGGTATCTCGAGATACGAGTTTAATTCGTTCCGTAACCTTGAGGCGTGGGAAACTAGGAGACGCTCGAGTCGCGGTAAACTGGTGGGTCGTGTGCAGCCGGCCGATCCTCGCGATGACTCGTATCTCAAATGTTGCTCGTATTTCAAAGCAAAAATTGCTCACTCTCAAAAAACTCATATGTTAGGGCACTCGTATCTCGAGGTGCCACTGTATCCGGTTATTAAGGAAACTGATAGACCCTCCCTTCCCCCAACTGGTGGGCGGAGTATGACATAACTTGTGTCTGCTGCCGGGACATCCCCCAGACACTGAACCCCCAATCAGTGCGTGCCAGTGCCCTGGGTCCCACCCCTTCCCGTTCTGGTCTAGGTCCAACCCCTTCCTGTTCCTCCCTTCAAAAGGCATGTTCACCCCTAAACGTGTTGCTGCTCTCCCAGTCTGCGAGTCAGCCCGCTGGGTCCTTCTTTTTTCTTTTCTTTTTTTTTTTTTAATATATTTTATTGATTTTTTCACAGAGAGGAAGGGAGAGGGATAGAGAGTTAGAAACATCGATGAGAGAGAGACATCGATCAGCCGCCTCCTGCACACCCCCCATTGGGGATATGCCCACAACCAAAATACATGCCCTTGACCGGAACCAAACCTGGGACCCTTCAATCCGCAGGCCGATGCTCTATCCACTGAGCCACACCGGTTTCCGCCCGGCTGGGTCCTTCTTGTCCTCCTTCTCTGCTGATCCTGGTCTTTCTACCCTCCTCCGTAATGAGAGATGGCATCACTGCTCAGAATGGCTGGCTGGTTGGGGACATCGCTGAGGTGTGAAGGTCTCTGCACATTCTTCATCTCACACACTCTCCCCACCCGTGTTCTTCCTCAAACCTTCCTCCCCTCCAGGAGCCGCTCCTGCCTGCCCCAGTCCGGTCTCCCCGGCTCCCTCAGCTGCCCGCTCTTTCGCACCAGCCTGTGGCACCCACTGACCGACTTGCTTTCTGTGTTCTGGCCAAAGTCGGACTCCGAGGTCAAGTCTGGTTCCTGACCCCCCGCCAAAAGCAGAAACTTCAGGACTTATCTTTATGCCTCCAGTGCCTGCACAGAGGACGCACTAGTAAATGTCTATGGGAAGGACAGAAATACCTCCAGCCACAGTGCACACACACACACACACACACACACAGCCTGTTTTGTGACATTAGTGTCATACCTGCCATACAGAAAATTAACAATGTGCCGAAACCAGTTTGGCTCAGTGGATAGAGCATCGGCCTGTGGACTGTAAGGTCCCAGGTTCGGGTCAGGGGCATGTACCTTGGTTGCGGGCACATCCCCAATGGAGGGTGTGCAGGAGGCAGCTGATCGATGTTTCTCTCCCATCGATGTTTCTAGCTCTCTATTCCTCTCCTTTCCTCTCTGTAAAAAATGAATAAAAATATTTTTTAAAAAAAGAAGAAAATTAATGCATCCAAAGAAGCATCTCCTACCTATCCAACGCTCACCAACCTCATTCACTCCAACTCAAATCTCCCTGCCCAGCTCCGTTCGCAAGGACACGTCGGAGGTAAAATCCATGCCTTGTAGACTAAGGCCACACCAGATCCACCCCTGAATCCTCAGCATCCTTTATGACACCTGATACTTATTAGACAAATGGATGATTTAATCAATCCATCACATCATAAGCACCGACCCCCGTGAAGACAGAACCACGCGGAGAGCACAGCAGCTACGAAATGACTAAAAAGCAAATGGTCCACCAACCAGATAATCAGACCAGATAGTGAGTGAAACCGGCTTTTGTTGCTTCAGATGTTTCTATTTTAAACCCAGCAAATTTCGGTGCAAAACAGTGCCGGGTCATTGTGCGTTAAGAGTCTGTGATCGGGTCTTGCTTTTCCCAAGCCTCTTCCCGGCCATGTGCCTGTGCCCGCTCACCACCCATGTACCCCCTGAGCGCGGAGGCAGGAAGGAGGCACCTCCAGGATCTGGAATTAGGACAGCCGGACGCAGCTCCTGCCCTGGGCACGTCCTGTCTGTGTGACCTTGAGAATCGTCCGTCCTGCGGCCGGTGCGCCTTTCGATTTCCTCCTCTGTGCCAGGGCGATAAGATCTTGTTTTTCCTGCCTCGGAGATGTGTGAGGATCCAGGAAGTGGGGGAGGAGGAAGAAGAGAAAACCCTGTGTCATTTCTACCGTGCCCCAGGCGTTTTACAAATACTGTCTCGTTCTCCCCAAGAAGCTGCGAAGGTTTGACTGTGTCTTGCCTGTGATGTGAGGGTGCTGAGACTCCACGCGTAAAATGGGACCCCAACACGTCTGCCTTGCCCCAAAGCTCTCTGCATGGAACCACAGGCCTCCCGGGTGAGAAAAACACGTGTTAAAAAAAAAACAAAACCTAGCTGTTCTTTCGCATGTGGCTGTATATGTAAGGATGTGCTGGTGCAGCTATAAGACTGGAAGGCAGAGACAAAGAGAAGCAGGGATCGGCTGAGTCACTGGGAGCTGGGGACCAGAGCCGAGGTGCCTTCTGGTTAAATCTGCCCCGCGCTGCCCCACGCTGCGGGGAAGGCTCCTGCCATTCGCGGGCCCAGGGGCGGGATGCATGTCTGTCCGAGCAGCTGTTTCAGATCTATTTTAAGACAAGCACTCTGAAAACCAGGGGCGGGGGGTATCGAGTGTTTCATTAAGTATTCCATATTAATTGACCCGTTGGAGAACTCCCATGTGAGCGCCATGTGCTGCCGACTTCCTGGTGAAGCAAGCAGCTCGGACGCTGACTCCACTGCTTGCAACACGGGTTTTGAAAGCGCGGTCTGACAGCGGCACACGGTGCCATTGGAGATAACTTTCCAGAAAAGTCCAAAGTGGCTACTCTTTGGCGGCTCGATGTTCTCTCCGTAAATGCTCAAGTCTATGGAGAGGCCGGAGGTGCACTTGTGACGGGTCTGAACCCCACGCAGGGTTTGTGCTGACTGGGGAGAAAGGGATATGATAATAGAGCAGGTCCTCAAACAACTCGGCTCATTTCTACCAATTAGCCTGCGGCAGTGGTCGGCAAACTGCGGCTCTGTTGACTCGTGAGTTTGCCGACCACGGACCTAGGCTCTTGATCCCAATAATGACAGGCTGTTGTTGTTCCTTGTGATGAAGCCCCTATCCCAGTGATCAGCAAACTCACAAGTCAACGGAGCGGCAAACTGCGGCTCGCAGACACATGTGACTCTCGAGCTGCAGTTTGCCGACCACTGGCCTACAGTAAAACTGGTTTCCTTATACTGTATGTCATTTCACTTAAGGTCACAGAACCGATCCACAGCATTAAGTGAGGACCTCTGGTATCCTAAACAGCCAGCTAATAATACCTATGACCCAGCAATCCCTCTTCTGGGTACTTACTTGAAAAAAAAAATTTTTTTTAATATATTTTATTGATTTTTTACAGAAAGGAAGGGAGAGAGATAGAAAGTCAGAAACATTGATGAGAGAGAGAGACATCGATCAGCCGCCTCCTGCACGCCCCACAGTGGGGATGTGCCTGCAAGCAAGGTACATGCCCCCAACCGGAATTGAACCTGGGACCTTTCAGTCCGCAAGCTGATGCTCTATCCACTGAGCCAAACCGGTCTCGGCTACTTGAAAAATTTGAAGACATAATCCATAAAGACCATGTACCTCTATATTCAACGTAGCATTATTCCAGTGGCCAAACCATGGAAACATTGAAGTGACAGATGACTGGCTAAAGAAGAGTCGTGCATGTATGCTGTGGAATACTACTCGGCCCTAAGAGAAGATGAAACACCGCCATTTGCCACAACATAGATGGATCTGGAGAGCATGATGCTACATTAAATAAGTCAGATGGAAAAAAGATAAGCACATGTGATGTCACTCCTATGTGGGATATAAAACTGAAAGCAACAAATGAATAAACAAAAACAAAGAAAAAACTCAGACAGGAAGAACAGTATGGTGATTACCAGAGGGAAATGGGTCGGGGGAGGGAGGAGTAGATGAGGGTAAAGAGAGTCAAGTACGTGATGACAGAAAGAGACTATAGTCTGTGGGTGGTGAGAACACAATGCAATAGACAGATGAATATACAGAACTGTACACTTGGAACGTAGATAGTCTTATGAACCAATGGCGCCCCAATAAATTTGACAAAATGTTTAAAATATGTAAATAAGCAATAGCTAGTAATAAGTGTCTGTGAATTTACAAGGATGGTTATAATACCGAAAAGAAATATGACCACTGTGTGAAGGATATCATTTGAAACATCAGTGTCCCTGCTGCCTAGGAAAATACAGGCACTTCCCACCCAGCTCAATAGAGCACTCAAAGCCCCCTGTCATGTGCTAGTTACAACAACCACGCACCGGGAGCAACCACAAGCTCATCAATGACTAGTGGATGTGTATGCCCAATGCAATTAGTCAGCCATAAAAAAAAATAATAATGCAAACTTACAATGTGCAATAACAGGAATGGACCTGGAGGGTATTATGCTAAGTGAAAGAAGTCAGACAGAGGAAGACAAATACCATATGATTTCACTCATCTGTGGAATCTAAAGAGCAAAAGAAGCGAACAAACAAAACAGAAACAGACTCAGGGCCCTGACTGTGTGGCTAGTGGTTAGATTGATTCCCGGTCAAGGGCACGAACCTGGTTTGCAGGTTTGGGGCGCCTGCGGGAGGCAACCAGTGGATGTGTCTCTTGCACATCATTGTTTCTCTCTCTCTCCTTGTCCCTCCCTCCCTTCCACTCTCTCTAAAAAGCAATGGAGAAAATATCTTCTGACGAGGATTAACAAACAAACAAACAAAAGCAGACTCATTGATCCAGAGATCAGATGGATGGTTGCCAGAGGGGATAGGGAATGAAGAACTGGATGTAAAAAGTGAAGGGATGGAGAAGTACAGAGTGGTAGATACAAAACAGTCATGGTGTAAACTACGGCACCGGGAACATAGCCAATCATATTGTAATAATTACGTCTGTTCGGGGGGGGGGGGGGGGGAGCAGCTGTAATTATCAGGGGGATTATTTTATAAAGTATATGACTGTCTAACCACTATGCTGTTCACCTGAAACTAACACAAAATAATACTGAATGTAAACTGTAATTGAAAAATAAAATTTTAAATGAAGAACACAAAGAGGCCCTGTCCGGTTTGGCTCAGTGGATAGAGCGTCGGTCTGCGGACTCAAAGGTCCCAGGTTTGATTCCGGTCAAGGGCATGTACCTTGGTTGCAGGCACATCCCCAGTAGGGAATGTGTAGGAGGCAGGTGATTGATATTTCTCTCTCATCAATGTTTCTATCCCTCTCCCTTCCTCTCTGTAAAAAATCAATAAATTAAAAAAAGAATAAAAAGAGGCCAGCTGTCAGGGACATAGTATTAAAAGGCCAAAGAGGACCAGCTACCCTCCTTTTGTCCTTCCCTCTCATGAACTCTCCTGAGTTTTTCTACTGGTTTTACTTCCTGTAACCATCACATGCACGTCAAAGGTCTACCTCCCACTTTCCACGGAATAGTATGATGCGTATAAAATCACCCCGTTGTTACATTCAACACCCTGAACCAAAATTATGACCCAATAGCCAGCTGGCATGAAGGTGCTGTTTTCGACAGCCACAAATCCCACCAGAACATTCTCCGAGGGAACAGGGGGCAAGAGAGCCACGCAGTGAAAAAAGAGAACATTGTTGGGGTTCACCTTTAGAGGTGCCAGTGCCTAGCTAATGGGGACGCACTTCCCTTCGAATGTTGGGATTCTAACCTGGGCTCCACCGAGAACTGTGTGTTCATACAAGTTACCACCTCCCTCAGGAGAGTATCTAACCCCTGGGGATCGGTAACAAAGCCTGTCTCACGGTGGGTGACGATTAGCAGGCATGGTGGGTGTGAACGCACAACCTCGTTTGTTTCTGCAGCAGCCGTAGGCATAATCATACACAAATAGTCCACCTGCATTGCAAACTTACACGCGTGGGCTGCAGGCTGATTCATCCCCTGTCCTCACAAGCACTGTGGGAGGTAGGTCCTCTTCCTGAGACAGGTTCGGTCGCTCACCTGGCAGTAAGCGGTGTAGTCGTGCCACTTGGCGAATAGGTGGTTTTTGTTTTTAATGCCCTTGCACGTTTGAAAAGGCAGTGCCCAGTCTCACTTGGCAATCCACTATCAATGGATTCGTACATGCCCACTTATGCATGGGGTCCTATGGATGAGTCCCTGGGTCAGGGTCTACAGGTGCATATAAATAAAGACGCCTAGGACAGCCTCAGGCAGGTCACAGATGACGGAGGAGGAAAATATTGCCAAATAGGGCGGGAAATGCTGGCTCCACCCAGGAGCCCCAGACAAAGCAGCAGGAGACCAGCCACGCCTCCGGGAGAGAAGTAGGGAGGCCCTCACTGCAAGGGGTGACCCTTGAATAGAATCTCCAATGTGAAGAAGGAGAAGGAGCATCTCAAGCAGAGAAATGGGCATGTGCAAAGGTTCGGAGCCTTTTAACAGCACAGAGAGCCACCCAAAGGTGAGGGCACAGAGGGGAGCAGAGCTCCGAGGACAAACCGGCCCAGACCGGGGCCCTTGCACGCTTGCCAATGAGTCTGGCCTTCATCCCGTGATCCACTGCCATCCATTACACAGCTATAAGCAGGCTGACGCTGACACCCGCCCCGGGAGTTCTGGTAAACCCTAGAGTAGCGGTTCTCAACCTGTGGGTCTCGACCCCTTTGGGGGTCGAATGACCCTTTCACAGGGGTCGCCTAAGACCATCAGAAAACACCTATTTCCCATGGTCTTAGGAACCAACACACCACTCCTCAGTGTAGCAAAGTGTAGCCATGTCGTTTACTGTTGTCCTATGAAGACTGTTACCCATGCTACACCACGATTCAAGACAAAATTCATTTATTTGTAGTTAGAAATAAATATTTCACAATATATAATTACATATTGTTTTTGTGATTAATCCCTATGCTTTAATGATGTTCAATTTGTAACAACGAAAATACACCCTGCCTATCAGATATTTACATTACAGTTCATAACAGGAGCAAAATGACAGCTATGAAGTAGCAATGAAAATAATTTTATGGTTGGGGGTCACCACCACATGAGGAGCTGTCTTAAAGGGTCAAGGCATTAGGAAGGTTGAGAACCACTGCCCTAGAGTCACTCTCCATCACACCCAATGATCGGCAAGTCTGTGCCTCTACCTTGGGAACATTTCCTGAATCAAACGAGGGGACTACAGACATAATTGCATGCACGTGGGCAGATCAGGGGGCGATCTGAGGGTGCAGGAGGCACGGGAGGGAGGGAGGAGCTCTGATCATTCACCCACAGAGAAAGCAGGAAGCGGGGAGCCCTCCTCTGTCTGCTTTCCCAGTGGGTTCGGAAGCAAGGTCACCAGTAGAGCAGAAATACAATTCTCTCTAACTTTTCTTAAGCAGCAGCAGCATCCAAACCCAACTCCAGCTTGGAAGGGAAGCTTGGGGACAATTGGTACACCCCCTCCCCCCGTTTTCTGTTAGAAATGCTACATCACCAACCCTTGGTCCTCAGAATAAAAGATTACATGAAAAAAACCATCATCAATGGACATGGATGACTGAGAGGAAACAGTCTTAAGAACAGCATGTGAGGGAAGAGAAGGTTTAGCAACACAGTGGGTTTATTTCCCCTATGTTTTCTTATATGCACAGTATACGTATGTATTTTCCCACACATACACATGTAGACAGGATAAACTCTGTCTCAACCTAAAAGAACTCTCTTAACAGGTATAAAATACGCATTCTATGTGACAAGAAAGCAATGCTTTCTCGATCCCTCTTCCCCTACTAGCCATGGCCCCATCTGTCTGCTCTATTGACAGCAAAATTACTCCCAGGGAGATGTCTCTGCTTGCTGTCTCCATCCTCTCCTCCCGGCCTCTCTTCTTCTCCAGTTGGGTGTTTGACCCTCACTCTCCAATCTGTGTCTGTCAAGGTGACCAAAGACCTTTATTTTGCTTCATCCAATACTCCATCCTCAATTCACTTCACTCCACTGGCAGCTTTTGACATGTCTGGTCACTCCTTCTACAAACACTTCACTCACTTGGATTCCCGGAACCACATTTTATCGGTTTCCCTCCTCCCTCCTCCCTCTTCATCTCCACTCCTTTCTAGGTTCTTATCTCTCTAACCTTGACACATGGGCATGTCCCTCAGCTCAAGCCAAACATCAATAAACTAAAATTCCAGCCCTGGCTGGTTTGGCTCAGTGGATAGAGCACCAGCCTGCAGACTGTGGGATCCCAGGTTCGATTCCGGTCAAGGACACATATCTAAGTTGCAGGCTCAGTCCCCAGTAGAGAGTGTGCAGGAGGCAACCCATCAAGGAATCTTTCTCATCATTGATGTTTCTCTCTCTCTCTCCCTCTCCCTTCCTCTCTGAAATCAACAAAAAATGTATTTTTTAAAAATAAATTAAAAATCGACTAAAATTTCATTTGTCAACATCTGCTCAGAGCAGCCTCAAATACCACAAAGCTAGAAAGGGAGAGCTTCCAGATGTTTCCTGGATTGGAAGATCGTGGGCTCTCTATCCGTTTCAAATCGATACCTTCAGTAGAGCCTCAACCAGTGGACAGAATGGCTCTTAGGGCAAAAGGCACAAGTACTAGAATTGACATCTCTAAATTCAGAGGGTGTGGGTAAGTCTGCTGGGACGTATGTCAGAGTTTCTGGTCATTCACTATTGAGTATGAAGAGAGCCGGTAGAGTAAGAACCTTATGACAGAAGCATCTAGAACAGTGGTTCTCAATCTTCCTAATGCCGCGACCCTTTAAGACAGTTCCTCATGTGGTGGTGACCCCCAACCATAAAATTATTTTTGTTGCTACTTCATAGCTGTCATTTTGCTACTGTTATGAACTATAATGTAAATATCTGATAGGCAGGATGTATTTTCATTGTGACAAATTGAACATAATTAAAGCATAGTGATTAATCACAAAAACAATATGTAATTATATATTGTGGAATATTTATTTCTAATTACAAATAAATGAAATTTTGTCTTGAATCGTGGTGTAGCATGGGCAACAGTCTTCATAGGACAACAGTAAACTACATTGCTACATTTTGCTACACCGAGGAGCGGTGTGTTGGTCCCTAAGACCATGGGAAATAGGTGTTTTCTGATGGTCTTAGGCGACCCCTGTGAAAGGGTCGGTCGACCTCCAAAGGGGTCGCGACCCACAGGTTGAGAACTGCTGATCTAGACCCTCTACCAAGATAAATATATGAGTAGCTAAAGGCAGATATTTGGAGATGTCACCCAAAAAAAAAAATCTGTAAGCCTTGCAAGTGTTTTTAAATTTGTTATAATCTATGACAGTAGCTGGGGGCAAGGGGGGGGAGGTATTTCTAATAATGTTGCTAATAGTGACTATCTATTAAGTTACCCGGTATGTGCTGGACACCTGCAGGCGTGTTAAGTATGTCAGCTTTGCCGAATGAAGTCTCACGTGAGGATTGAATGACAACTTGTCTAATCCAACCGGCCTGCCCGGCACTCAGCTGTTTAGAAACCGTCTCCCTCTGGAATGAGGCCAAGGACCCAGAGAAAAACCGACCACCCTACCCAGGTGCCAGCCTGCCAGGGTTCACCTCTGGGAGAAGCCCTCACCCGTCAGACACGAGAGAGGAAGCCGCGCCGAGCTGGAAGCAGGAAGTTCAGGGTCAGACTGCAGAACCAAAGGGCCACTGGCTGTTGAGCTCCTTATAACCTGGGGGCTCAGCTGATCGCACAGCAAGGACTCCTCTCGGGCTGGGGTCCTGGGGTGCTCACTGTGTACCCTTCCCGCGCCCCCATAGGGAACAGATTTTGGAGAGCATCCTAAGGGCTCCATTGTCATGAGAGATGCTTATAATGAGGGTCCTTAGTCCTCAAAGGGATTCAATATCTAATAGGTGCTACAAAGAGAACAGCAAAAACACATTTGAAAGGATTTCCTATGAGTGTTGACATTTGAACAAGGGATAGAGAGAGAGAGAGAGAGAGAGAGAGAGAGAGAGAGAGAGAGATCGCAGCTGTGCAGAAAACCTGATTATGGAGCACAGCCCGGGGGTTCCAGGACACCGGAGTTTGAGGAAATGCACTCAGCACCACCTCTCTTCCTGCCGGGGGGGCCCTGGTATCCTGACCCGCTCTGCCTCCGAGGCTGGAGGCCGGGGGAGAGTGGGCATTGATAGCTCCCAGGATAATGGAGACCCTGCTTGGCCCCCTGGACAGAACAGCCAGAATCGGGACAGCCCAAAGGGGGTCCGTCCGGGGGTCACCATCACCTGGACCCAGGGCAGGGAGAGCCGGAAACAGCCTCCCTCACTTCTAAAGGCACCTGCCTCTCCCCGCTTCAAGCCTGCCCTTTCCTGGGGAGAGCCAGCCAGCGGGCTGAAGGCAGACAGGCCAGGGAGCCCGAGTGGAGGTGCTGGCGGCCCCGGATAAGACACTGCCATGCGGAAGAAGGGGGGGGGGCCGGCGCCAGGGAAGTCACCACCATGCGGCGGATGGGGGGGGGGCCAACGTAATGAGCAAAGTCTATCGGGTCCATTTGTGTTAAAGGCGCTGCGCCGGTTGCTAGGCAGCCAAGGCTGCCTGTCACTCAGGATGTGTCCCGGAGGGGCCTCCTTCCCCTCCCTTTTCAGTGGAAAGTGGGGTGTGTGTTTTTTTTTTTTTACACCGTGCCAGAGAAAACGGGGGTGCTGAGTCGGGCTCACCAACTTGGTGTGCACACACTCTCTGCCGCCGGGCCCCAGGGGAAAGCACGGTGCCACTGAGCGGGGACCTCGGAGCTGACTGTGGGGTGCACCTCCACCCCCCGCCCGCAGAGGCGCCTGCAGCCCCGGGAGCCACAAGCCTGCACCCCAGCAGCACCACCACCACCAGCAGCAGCAGCAGAGCGAGCGGCCCTGCGCGCCCCGCGCGAGGGAAAGCGGAATCTCGAGCGAAACTTCTCGCTTCCTGCCGCTGCGGGGAGAGGGGGCCCGCTCCCTCTCACATGGCCCCGCCAGAGCCGTAAACACAGCCGCTCGCCGCGCTCGGGGGATGGGGCGGGGGGTGGAAGGGGGGTCCCCGGGGGCGCCCCCCCCGGCGGCGCCCCCTTCGCCTCCCGGCGCCCAGGGTCACCCCAGGACGGATAACGGTCCCGGACCGCCCGCCACTTCCTCGGGCCCTTCGCTCAAGTCGCGGTTCCTCTTTCCAGCCAACATGGGGACGCGCCGCCGCCCGCCCTCGCGGTGCCCCGCGCCCCACCGCTGCCTCCGGCGCCCTTTGTTGCACACGCACACACGCGCGCACACGCGCACACACGCGCGCACACCCAAGTGGGTGAGGGGGCGCCCCGGGCAGGGCTGTTTCCCGCCGCACAGACAGCCCTTCGGCCAACCCTGCTCCTCCACCTCCGGGCGCGGCTGGGCTGCAGCGCCCGAGCCTCCCCAGCCGGGGTCCGGGAAGCCGCGGGGGTCCCCCCACCCCCCAGAGCAGGAGGGAGGGGGGAAACGGGGAGGCAGGGCCAGCCGGGCGCACCTAGAGGCGGGCGCCCGCCGCGGGGACCCTCACCTGGGACA
>JAAGEH010000403.1:10538-82614 GCA_011751065.1 Lasiurus cinereus
GAGGCGCCGAGACCCTCGTGCTGAGGCTGAGGCGCTGAGACCCTCGCGCTGAGGCTGAGGCTGAGCGGTGTGTCCTCGGCTTTCGAGCCACCAGGGCACCTGCCCTCAGGGCTTCCGGTGCGGCTCGGGCCGGGCCGGACCTGCAGGAGTGAGCGCCGTTGCTGGTTCCCTTAACCCCTGTGACCCCGTGGCCCCCCGCCCCCCCCACGTGTGTGTGCTGCCTCTGTGGCAGCAGGAGGAGGTGTGCTCAGTGGGTAGCGCGTCGGCCGGCTGACTGAAGAGTCACTCACGGCGGAGCCCGCGGAGGACTTGCTGCTCCAGACCCACCCGTGACTGATAATTCTCAGGGGGAAAGGGGTGTGGGGTATACAGGGAAAGACTGGACAGAAATCATACACCTATGGATGAGGTCAACGGGAGGGAGGGAAGGGGGGGAGCTGGGTGGAGGGGTGCTATGGAGGGGAAAAAAAGAAAAACAAATGTAATAATCTGAATAATAAAGATTTAATTTAAAAAAAAAAAGAAACCAGCCAGAGGAGACAGACATGGGAGCATGGAACAATCGGGAACACCTGGAGTGCCAGCAAGCCCCACAGGTCTGGTGGGGAACACCTGGAGAGCCAGCAAGCCCCACAGGTCTGGTGAGCTTACATATTTTGCAGAAAAAGAAAAACGCCAGGAGACAGCAATCGGAAGCAACGTGATTATAGGGATACGCCTGGACTCTGCCGTGATCAGCGGTGCCCGGTCCTCATGCCTGACTGCAGGGTCTCAGGTAGTAGCTGTACTTCTGGCCTCCATCAGTCCCGGAAAGCCTTGCTTATGAAGGCTTTGCCATTTTATTCAGGAAGCAATGCCTTTTTTCCTGTCACTGGCCTGAACAGTGCTGTAGGCTGAGGTGAGTGGAACCCGTGACATCTGAAGCAGTGGCTTCAGGGTGGCACCCAGCATCCAGGGTGTGCCAGCCTCAGGCACATGAGGTCTGAAATGCCACTGGCATCTGGGGGATGGGAAAGATGAGGACCCCCTCTACCTGAGGCATAGATGCGAGGTCACCAGCTCAAAGCCCATCACAGCTGCCTTAGCCCTGGGAAGATTTCTGGGTATAAACCTGGGCCCACCATGAACTTCTCACCTCCTTGGGGAGAGCCATCGTTACCTGGTCACCTGGCAGTTTGCACGGGGCAGGGCACTTCCAGGACATGAACTATATACTTGGGGGTGGCAGATTGGGGGATAAGGCCTCGCCCACACAGGATCTCAGTGCTTCTCCGTGGGGCCCTGGCGCTGACCTGGACTGACAGCGGGAGAGTGGCCCCTGTGGTCCGGCCGGAAGCAGGGTCAGAAGGTGGCTCTGTGCTCACGGTTACTCATCCTCTTGTTTCACTGAGAGGGGCCTTCCTCAGGGATATCTGAAGGACAGCCTGGGACAATGCCAGAGCCTGCCTCGCCCTCCTGGCCCACCCTTCTCACCCATCATCCCAGCCTCCGGACACTACTCTGGAAGTTTCAGCCCCAACTTGAGCACAAAACCCCTGCCTCCTGCCTCCACGCAGGGCTCCCTCTCCTGAGCCTGGCCTGGGTCTCCCTCTCCTGAGCCTGGCTCCTCTCCAACTCACCATGACCTCCTGGCCAGACTTGCCTATTCCTTCCCTTGCTTCTCTGCCTAAAACAAGCCTCCCGGGAAACCCATTAATGTTGAAGGTTCAGCAGACACCTCCTCCAGTGAAGCCATGAAGCTGGTAGCTTTCCCTCCAGAGCCTTGTGCACACGCAGGTCACAGCTGCAGTTAGAGCTGTTCGCTCCCCAATGGTGAGCACCCAGGGGAACCACTTCAATCCCTGCCAGCCCTGCCCTTCTGGGAATGAGCGTGGGAGCCTGGACTTACATAGGGGGCCTCCAGTCACAAGCTTCCATGAGGCTGAGGAGGTTGGGAACCAGTGATGGGACAGGCTCTGAGGAGGGAGGCAGCAGGAACAGGGAGGATGGGGTGTCCCTCTGGGACCTGGGCCACGTCCTTGGCACACAATGACCTTGGTTATGGCCCTGCATGGACTGGACAAAGAAGTTGGGGCTGAGTGTGGGCCCTGTGCACCAGGTTCAGGCTTTCCCTGTGTACCCAGCCAAGGCTCAGACTCACCCACTGCTCACCTGGGAGCCACTAACCAACCTCCTCGGGCCTTTTCCCTCACCTCACACAGAACCCTGGCCCCTGACCCCGATTTCTCACGTCTATTAAATCATATTGAAGCATCCATCTTATATAAAAACTGCTGTTTGAAATTTTAACCTTGCTATTTGGCTTCTGTAAATGTTTGCTTGCTTAAATAATAAGGAAAATGAACCGAAACCAGTTTGACTCAATGGATAGAGCGTTGGCTTGTGGACTGAAGGGTCCCAGGTTCAATTCCGGTCAAGGGCATGTATCCTGGTTGCGGGCACATCCCCAGTAGGGGGCGTGCAGGAGGTGGCTGATCAATGTCTTTCTCTCATGGATTGATGTTTCTAACTATCCCTCTCCTTTCCTCTCTGTAAAAATTCAGTAAAATATGTTTTAAAAAAAAATAAAATGAGACTACTCTCACTCCAGAAAGCCCATTAAACCTTCCCCGGACAAAATTATCAGTGCTGGCAGCAGTCCAGCCTTTGGTTGAGGTCTCAAGGCCCCAACACATAGGGGCCCTTTAAGAACTTGCAAAAGGGGCAAGAAACATCCCATATTTGGGAGATAAAGAAGGTAAAAACATATAAATAGGAAAGATTTCTGGGGTCCAGAATTTGAGAAACATTTTCCTCTGGACCCATGCATAATAAATGTAACTCCAAACCCTCTGAGCATGGTTTGATTATTCCTGTTCTCTGTAACAACATCACTCAGGGCAGCACCTAGCAAACTTCTTTATTTTTAATCCTCACCTGAGTTTATTTTTTCATTGATCTTTAGATACAGAAAAACATCAATGTGAGAGAGACATATCAACTGGTGCCTTTCACCCTTTCCCCTCAAACCTGCAACTGAGGGATGTGCCTTTGACCAGAAATAGCACCGAAGATGCTTCAGTCCCTGAGTGACACTAACCACTAGCACCCGCCAGGGCCCTAGCAGACTTCTTGGCACACACCTGGTTCTGCAAGCCCATCTTCCCTCACTGTCCCCTGGTTCCTGCCATCTGCATCCTGTCTAGCCTCCAGCAGGACCACCCATTAGGGGCGAGGGGTGAGAGATGAGGGATGGAGCCTCTGTGGGCTCTGAGCCCAGCAAATTCACAAGTGCTGGTCATGCAGCTGGTGGCAACTGCCAGGAACCAGCCTGCTGCCCAGCACATGCCCAGGCAGGGGAAAGCACAGGTAACCCAGTAACAATGCACAGGAATCAGGAATAGAGAGGAAACACACACATTTTCCAAGTGCTTCTTTCAGGTTTTGTTTCATTGTTTTGAACACTAAGATTTATTTTCAAACAGCACACAGACGTCTGTGGGGCAGGGCTAGGCCAGACAATGGTCTGGGTCCTAAGGTGTCTAGGGAGACTGGACCCCACCTCCAGCAGCGGTAGGAAAGGAGGACCCTTGCCCAGGTGGCTCAGCCAAAGCTTCAGGCAAGTGCGGCGGCTCTGCAGCCCCCCCGAGCCCGCCCTGGGCCGGGCACATGGCAGTTGAGGACCCCAAAGGGCGCTGGCGGGTGGCAGCAGTCAAAAACTCAACTAGGGCACAGCAGCATCAGAACACTGGCGACTCAGCCCCACCTGCCAGAGCCAGCTCTTAGGAAAACAACTTCCTCTTCGGGAGACACCTCTTGGCTCAGGTCTCTCCTCTCGATTCCCTTTGCTTTCCAAAAAGTTCCAAAACAAAAACAGAAAGAAAAATAACACACATTTTTGGGGGGAAAGGTGTTCTTCACACACCAGAGAGCCGCCCCATCGCCACTGCGACCCTCACTGAACCCGCTCCGTGAAGTTCTCGGGGAAGACGCCCTGGCACTTGTCCAACTCCTTGTGCTGGTTCCAGTCGCTCTCCTTCACGCCCATGAGCCAGCCTTCGTCCTGAGGGAGCAGAGTGCAGGCTGATTGATCGAGTGGCTAAGGAGGGTGCTTATCTGTCAGCTCCCGAAAGAACACCAGCATTCCCTGCTAACCTCCCCAGACCCAACCCCAGCTGCCCACAACCATCTGGCTTCAGCAGGTGGGTTAACTCCGTCATCTGGCAAGGCCTCGTCACCCTGGACCCTGAAAGTCAGCCTGACAGAGGCCCTACTCTAGGTGTATCTGAACAGCCCTCAGTCCCAGCCAGGAGCTCGCCACCAATTGTGGGCACCTCCCAAGGACATCGCCACCCTCCCAGACCTCCCAGAACAGCTCCAGGACAATACACTGAGCTGGCCCAGTAACAGCTTCCAGAGTGACCCGAGGCTATCCCACCAGCCTCTGCCCTAGTCTTGGCCACTCTCAGGTCCTGACCCCTCCCAGGTCCTGACAGCCTCCCAGACGCTGGTCCCAGGCCTGTGGCTGAGCTGTCATTGCCCGGCGGCTGAGCTATGCCTGGTGCCCACTTACATTTTTACCGCTTCACTCTGTCGTTTGTCCTATCTGAGCCACTTCTGTTGGCCCCAGATGGCCAGGCAGGGGCCAGAGGCCAGGATTCTGTTTCTGAAAATCCTGCTCAGCCCAAGGCTGGCCCACAAGGGTTCAGGAGAACCAGCTGACCCGGCACCAGGCCCAGGAAATCCTTGTAACTCAGTCCCAGCCCAGTGTGGTTATCAGTACCTGGTACCCTAAAGCCCACCCAGGACCGCCACCCAACGTGGCCTCCTTCCAAACCAGCCCTCCTCCCACCCTTAGCCACCTGTCAATTAAACCCCATAGACGTGCTGATGACTAAGTAGGTCAGGACCCCTGGGCATGGCAGATGTCACCTGAATATCAAAGCGGCACCCCCAGCCAAGGGCCACTGAACACCCACAGTGAGAGTCCTTCTGCGGCCACAGCCAGTGCACACAGCAGCTCCAGCCCAGGAGACAGTACTGCCACCACGGAGTTCCACACTCCCCCCCAACCTCCTCCTGCACCTCCAGGGACAGGCAGACAAGGAGAAGCCACACAGGAGGCGACTTTGACAGGCATCGGGTGAGAAACACTGGGATGCAGGGGATGCTCATGGTTCCTGCAGAGAACACACACTGCCCTGTGGGCCTGAGTCCCATGTGGATGGGTGAGCCAGCCTGGAGGGGGTGGCACACAGGGCCACTGGCAGGCCACAGAGAGCGCCCCTTCGTGGCAGGAAGCAGAGCAGGAGGATTCATGGAGGGACTCTAGAGGCCCTGCCTGGGAAGAGGAAGAACACGGGGGCAGGGCAGGGAAGTGTGGAGAAGGAAGCCTGCAGAGACCTGAGAGGCAGAGAGAGCCTGAGTGAGAGAAGGAGGTGTGGGAGGAGCAGGCACCATGCGAGGAAGAGAGTGGGGAAAGAGACACATGGGGGACCAGAGAGACAGAGGGAAGGGGTGAAGGAAGGAAGCAAGGGGGGGAAGGGGGAGTGATGAGGACAGGTGAGGATGGGGAGCCCGCCTGGCCCACCTGCTCCTCAGGATTCTGGAAGGGGATCACCAGCACCACGTCCCCCGCCTTGAGCTGCAGCTCATCCGTGTCGGTAGCAGCGTAGTCATGCTGGGCCTGAACCTGCAGGAGTTGGCGGGAAGCTGCACACCCTCCCTTGAAGGCCCTGGGCCTCCCATGCAGCCTGTGCCAGACCAGGCCTTGTGGGGCTCCTGTGAGCTGCGGTGGCCAGGAGCTTGGGGATGCTGTTCTAGCTCGCCAGTTGGGTGGCAGGCGTTGTAGGAGTGAGGCGGCTTCCCATCTGGACAGGTTCTCCCACCCTCAGGACACCTCGGGCAGTGGCCAGCAAGCTGGGGGTCAGGCCAGGGCTTACCTTGAACATGAACCCCGGGGGCAGGTCCACGCGTGTAGCCCCGCTGCTGCCCTCCACAGTGCCGTTCACTGCAGAGAAGGTCTCCACCACCACGGCCGGCAGGGAGTTCTGGGAGGGAGCATGGTCCGTGAGCAGGAGGTGAGTGGAGGAGAGTGGGGGAGGGATTTTGGCCCAGCTCGAGCCCAGCCTGCCTCAGTCTCCCCCATGGGAATTGCAGGTGGACAGAGAATAGGCAGCACATAGAGCAGGCAGGCGGGCAGCAGACAGATAGAAACAGGGAGAAAAGGCAGGGCCTGGCCCCAGGTCTCACCGAGGCTGCTTCGCCAGCTCCTGTGTCCCCGGGATCCTGGGCTCCAGCTGCAAGTTGGGTGCCCCCCACCACCTCCAAGGCCTCTGCTGGCTGCAATATAAACGTGACCAGGTCAGACATGGGGCTGCTGTGGACAGGCAGGGGCCACGGGGCAGCACCACGTTGTGCCTAGAGTTGGCTAGTGTCACTGCACAGCACAGGGAGCCCCTGGAGGAGAGTGAGATCCTGGGCTTAAGGAGCAGCTGGCCCCGACATCACCCTCACAGGCCCGCCCCTAGGCCCAAGCTCAGGCCCACCCTCAGCTTCTGCAGCCCTGCCTGGCCACCTGCCCTCAGGCTGCTTCTGGAAGAGGACGCAGCACAGGCTGGGCACCACCATGATGGGGGGGCCTGGGCAAGGTCGGGGATGCCACCTGGCTGCAGCCAGGCTTCCCTGGTCCAGCTCCCACACTCAGCCACTTCCAGCTCTGGGTGCAATCCAAACCTTCCTCACTCTTCAAAGGGGGAATGGACAGTGCAGGGGGAAGTAAGTGAGAAAATTCTGATAAGTTCTCACCCTAAACCAGTGGATGCTCTACATGTTCCTTCCTCCTCTTGGACTGGGAAGGGCAAGGGGCTGCTCTAAGCCAGCTACCCCAAATACAGGTGACAAGCCCCATCCCAGGACACAGGCTCATGGCCCTGGCTTCACCCTCTGGCTCACGAAGCATGTCCATCCTGGGTTCCCTCCTCTAGGCTCATCTTCCATGCTACACCCCCAGATTCGGGAGCGGATGGGGGCTGGCAGGTAGGCACTTACTTGGGCAGGCCCCGGCTCAGCCGCCTGGCTCGGCCAGACCACAGCAAAGGTGCCCTCAGCAGTGCTGGGCTCCCTGGAAGGTAAGCTGCCAGCTGGACCTTCTGTGGGCTGGTGATGGCCACCAAGGAAAATGGATGGGAGGGCGGGAGGCAGAGAGGGAAGGTGGTGGGCAGGGCATGAGACAGAGATAGGCATGAGCTGCCAGTGCTGGCAGAGGGGCACAGGTGCCTGTGGCGGGCGCTGGCCAGAGCCCTGAACAGATGCCGACACTGTGGGGCACCTGCCTCCACTTCCTGGGTACCCTGACAGCAGCAGGCAGGTGGGAATGCATCGCACTCATCACCCCCTGAAACCTGCTTGTCAGAACAACCCTGCCCGCTACACCAGGCAATCTAGAGGTCAGCCCTTCTATGGGGCTGTCCCAGCTGCCAGAACCTGGGCCACGGCACTGTTGCCAGCCCCTTCCACAGGGCAGTCCCTGCCCTCAGAACCTCGTGCCAGAGCTGCCAAGTTATGATACCATGTGCACGGCAACCTCCTTTCCCTCCCCCAAAGCCCCGATGCGGCCCCTTGTGGCTCCTGTGAACAGAAAGCCTGTCAAAGGCAAAGACCCCACCCCAGGCCTCCCGATGGGAAATCCAGCCCAGCCTAAGGGCAGCATGTCCATCCTGGATGCCCAGCTGGTCAGGGTGAAAGCCGCTCACAGGCCCTGATACCGGGATACACCAAGAGGACCCTTCTCAAGGGAAACCAAGGGGCTGGCCAGGGGCAGGAGCCCAAAGAAGAGAAGGAGCAGCTGGAGACAAAGCTGCAGCCAATGCACGAGGACGGCTGTGCGTGCACAAGTGAGCACGTGGCCCCACGAGGAGGAGTGGCTCTGGGACCAGCGCAGAGCAAGCAGGCTTACCTCCCAGAGGTCCCAGGGGATAGGCTGAGCACAACAGAGGGAGAAGCACAGAGTTAGCACAGGAGTTAGGGGTGGGGCAGGCAAGCAGTTCCAGTGACCCCACCCCATGCTCACCCAGGGCCCTCAAGCCAGCAGGCACAGGTCAGCCTGAGCTGGGCTAGGTCCCCAGAAGGCTGAGTTCTGAACACCTTTCAGGAGACGGCCCTCGCATACTGGAAGCCCAGCTCCACTGTAAGAGGGACCTCACAGCCGTCTACTGCCAGGTGAGGACAGCTGGCCTTCCCCCAGGGCCCCGCCCAGCCCTGCTCTCTTCCATTCCCTGTGGTCAGGGCTAGTAGAGGTGGTGAGGACCCAAGACAGAGTGGAGTGGGAGCAGAGCCTGGAACCACATGGCCCACACGGCCAGTGGGCACACAGGTCGTGGCAGATCAAACCCACCTGACTGGAGGGCATGGGTGCCTTCACTGGGCTCGCCACGGGCGGCAGGGGGTCAAAGTCCAGGTCCAACAGACTGGCCTGCTCCGAGAATGACCTTGGGGCCTCGAACTGGGCAGCAGCGGCAAGGAGGAAGCAGTTAGTGATGAAGAAAGCACATACAGGTGGGCATGGCCAGCACAGGCACATGGGCGCCCACACAGACAGGGGCCCCTCACAGGGGGCAGCACGTCCTCTCCAGACACCCTGGCACATGTTCCCACCCACAAGCCCGACCCCCATCTCAGACCCAGCCGCAGGCCGCCACCTGCCAGACTGCACCAGCCCATTCGCTGTGGGGCAGACCTCTTGCTCCTGCACCATCAGCTCCTGGGATCTCACCACACACCCTACAAGGCACCCCTGGGAAGCACACTATGCTGGGCAAGACCACAGGGGGCCCCTCGGACAGGCTCAGTCTCCCTCGCTGCCTCGGATGGACATCCAGCCTGTGTGACACCAGCCAGCTCCAGGGAGTGAAGACAGGGCCAAGACAAACACACTGCCAAGGAGCCCAACCATGAAGGTGGGTCCCCAACACCTGTGGCACCTGTTTCAAATGACAGATCTCACCCCAGCCACCCCAAGATTACCATGCAGGGGAGTCTGGACACAACTCAGGAATGGGCATGTGACAGGCACAGCCGGAGACGGGAACACAGTGGCCCTCGCATACTGGAGGCCCAGCCGCACTGTAAGAGGGACCTCACAGTCCCAGAGCCACCTGCAGAAGACGGCCCCCCAGCATTGAAACTGGAGGACATGCGCTGGCCTCTCATCCTACTGTGGGCTGCAAGCTCCGGAGCCCAAACCAGCTCTGCCTCTCTTGATGGGCACCAGCACTGATGGAGAGTACCCTCCAGCCCTGTCCTCCGAGGTCCTCTGAGACCTGGGGTGTGCAGAGGGACATCCCAGAGAAGCCTGCTCAGCTGAGGTGTGGCCTCAGGAGAGCCCTTCAGGCCTGAGAGCACCTGGTGCAGCTGCCCCACAGCTCGGGGACAAGGCACTCCCTCGCCTAACGCCCAGGCCACAAGACTCATGTCTTGGACAGGAGGGCCTGCCCAGCTCAGCCCAGCCCCTGCCTCTTCCTACAGGTCAAATCCTGCCCAATGAGCCTGGGGGGGGGGGGAGGGATTGGCACTGCTATCCCCACAACCCTGCCTCTGAGGGAACCTATGGCCAGGACACAACAGGTGCAGCCTCTGAGTGCTCCCACCAGCCTGTGGGAGCCACTTCCCTCCCCCGGAGCCTCACACCCATCCTTTCTCAGAAGTCACCCGGGCCCCAGCAGCTGCTGCCACATGCTCCAGGGACCTGGTGGCCAGGCCAAGGGCAGCCCACGTCCTCCTGCCCATTAGCCCAGTACCCCTGGCACCCCACCACCCCTGCCACACACAACCAGGACCAGCCCCGCCCCAGGCAACACACCCTCAGTGTATACTCCCCTCCCGCTGAGCAGACCCCGCATCCCTGCAGAGAGCGAGTGGAAGCAGGGCAGTGTGCAGTGAGCATGCAGATAGGTAGCCTGACTGCAGGGCAGGACCACGGCTCACCTGGCACTTGGACACCCCACAGAGGGCAGCTGGGAACTGACCAGGGTCATTATGGAAGTGGGGGCACTGCCTGGCCAGGTTTACAGTGCGGGGCATGAGCAGAAGCACACACCAGTGGCCAGCAGCCTGCTGCCCTATGCTCAGCAGTGCCCAGCCGGCATCCCCACCTCTATAGACGGGCCGCCACGCTGCCCGGGCCCTGGGCCAGGCACTCCCCTGTACCCACGTAGCATCCATACTAAAATTTCCTACTTCTGACCTGAAGTCCTCCCTGGAGACTCGCTGAGAGCCTGCCAGCAGATGGTCCTCAGATCCACCACCTCTCCCCGTGCTCACACCTGCTCTGCCCATGCCCAGCCTCTGAGAGGCTGCTATGGAGTCCAAGCAAGTGCCCCAGGCAGGACTACCTGGGGCCTAGCAGCAGCCCACCCAGCCCACTCTAGCTTGGGACCAGAAGTCCACACAGAACCAGGCCTTGCATGGCCAGAACCTGGCTGGGAGGCCCAGGACCCAAGCTCAGAGCAAGTGGCTCCCTGGCCACATTGCATATGGTGTAGGCCACTCCAGAGTGACCCTCTGCTCTGCCCTCCTGCTGTCCTGCTGGGAACGCACTTAGCACACGAGCTCCAGGAGTCCCAAGCCCACCACTCAGCATCCTAGCTGTCTCTGCCTGGCAGTCACCTACCCCAAGAAGAACCCTCCCCTCCCCTGACCCCTGCACCACCACCACTAGCAAGGTCTCCATACTCCCACCCTTTCACCGTGGAGGGCAAAGGACGGACCATGAAGACACTGCACCCTCCCTCCCCTTCAATGGCACCAGGAGGCACTGCTGAGATGATCACCTGCTAGGACCACCTGCTTATGTGCCTGAGGTGGCCACAATGCATGCTCAGAGATGGATGAAGGATGACATGACGGATGAAAGCATGGGTGAATGAGTGAAGGAAGGCGCAGGGCCAATCTCTCTGGCCAAATGCCTGGCTCTTGAGGCACAGGCACAGGGTGTGGGATGGAGGGAAGGCCATGCACGCCTCAGAGAGCAAGAGGAGGAGAGAACTGGGCCTCGGTGGCTGCGGCTGACCTGAGAGGGGGTGGTCACGCTGATCTCAGGGATAAAGGTGTCACCAAACAGGCTGAGGATCTGCTCCTGCTTGACCTCCTTGGATGGGGTGTGTTTGGGAGGCGGAGGGACGGGTGGGCCTTTCCGGAGCTGAGTCCATAGCGGGTGAGGGACCGTGCAGGGAGGCACAGGGAGCACAGGGGTTGGGGGGAGACAGACAGAGACAAAGCCAAGGTTAGTCACACACAGGCATGGCCCCACCCAGGTAACAGGAGAAGATGAAGCAAGGAGTCACTGCTCCCCAAGAAGATTCCAGGACCACACCACCCTCCCAAGGGAGGAAGTTCAACATGCTGTGCAGAGAGAAAGAGAAAAGAGAGAGGAGAGAAGGAAGGGGGAAGGAGGAAAGAGAAGAGGGCTCGCTAGGTGAGAGGCTGGGAAGCAGCCACCCAGCCTCCTCGCCCTGCGACCTCGCCATGTAGCCTTTCCTTGCACTGCTCCACTGCAGAACTCAGCTCAGCTCAGCTTCCAGTCACCTGTGGCCCAGGGCCCAGAGGAGGCTACAGAAGGCAGTCACACCCCTGCCCCCGGGAGCGTCAGGCACCTCACAGAGTGCCCGTCAGAAGCACTCATCAAGTGGGGCTGCCAGTCTGCCTCCCAGGCAACTGTTAGCTTCGATGCAGGTGACACGGAAGTGCCACTCAAAGGGGGTTCTGTGTCCTCATCACTGTTGAGTGGGGAGAGGCACAGGCCCAGCAGAGCTGCTGCCAGGAGTGGAGGGCGGGGATGGCCCACAGAGACATTGCGCCCTCCTTCCCTCCCCTTCCAACTCCCTGCAGAAACCCACTGGAACCTGATGGGCAGGGGCTGGGACAGGAGCAGGCTTCTCTGCAGGGGCTGCTGGAGCAGGCCTGACCCCACCCACCTTGAAGAGCCCTCCCTGGGCCCTTTCACTGTCCCATGCAGGGAAGAGAGGCCAGGACAGCATGGAGGCAGCCTCCGAGGACCTGGTGCTCGGGTTGAGGACCCGAGCCTGTGTCCTACATGGAAGGGAAGATGGAGGAAGTAAAGCCACCCAAAACCAAGGAGCAGGGAAGTGGGGGGGAGGGGAGGAGGGACGGGGGGGGGGGAGCGCGGGCGGCGCTGCAGTGGGCCGGGGCACAGTGAGGAGGAAAGAAAGAGTGATGCCCCTGCAAGAGTCAGGTCATTAAGGTTATCCTGGTCCAGGCAAGGCGAGAGGGAGAACAATGCCAGACTCAGCTCCCTCTGGGCAAAGCCTCTGGCTCCAAACCTGCCCAGGCCTGAGCAGGAAACAGAACCAGGAAAGACGTAGATAACAGTGAAGCAGAAGAGGGGACAGGCCACCGAGAGACTACGCCTACCTGAGACGGAGACTTGGGCAAGGCAGCCCCAGGGGTAGCTGCACTGGCCACTTCAGGATCATGGTTGACTCTGACCTCAGGGGTGGCCGCAGGGGAGCCATCCGGTGGAGGCGAAGGGCTCTTGTTCTCTTTTGCAGGGGCATTATCGCTGCGGAGGGAAGACAGAGGGTGTCCGGTGGCAGGAGGACCTAGCGCCAAAGAGGACGTGTGCAAATCTGCAGGTGTGTATGGGAGGGGTGTGCACATGCGGATGCCCTGGGGTCCATGTGCATGAGAACACATGTGTGAGCATGTAGAGCAGTGTGTGGGATGAGTGTGCATATGAGGATGCCCTAGGGTCCCTGTGCTCGAGAACACATGGGTATATGAGCATGTAGAGCAGTGGGCGGGATGAGTATGCATGTGCAGATGCCCTGAGGTCCCTGTGCATGAGAACATGTGTGTGTGTGAGCATATAGAGCAGTGTGCAGGATGAGTGTGCATGTACAGATGCCCTGTGGTCCCTGTGCTTGAGAACATGTGTGTGTGTGAGCATGTAAAGCAGTGTGTGGGATGAGTGTGCATGTTCAAATGCCCTGAAGTACCTGTGCACTAAAACATGTGTGTGAGAGCATGTAGAGCAGTGTGTGGAACAAGTGTGCATGTGAAGATGCCCTGGGGTCCCTGTGGACGAGAACATGTTTGTGTGTGTGAGCATGCAGAGCAGTGTGTGGGATGAGTGTGCATGTGCAGATGCCCTGAGGTCTAGTGCACTAGAACATGTGTGTGTGAGAGCACGCAGAGCAGTGTGTGGGACGAGTGTGCATGTGCAGATGCCCTGGGGTTCCTGTGCATAAGAACATGTGTGTGTGAGTGCATGAGAGCAGCTTGTGGAAGGGGTATGCATGTGCAGATGCCCTGGGTCCACGTGCAAGAGAACATGTGTGTGTGTGTGTATGTGTGTGTGTGCATGAGTGTCCACATGGACTCACTGGGAAGATGTGATGTGCCCATGTGTGAACTGCATGTCCCTGTCCCTGAGGACTGGAAGCAGCACCTGAGGGAGCTCTGAGCAGGGGGCCTGTGATCCCCAGGGGTCGGGCAGCCCAATGGCCTCACAGGCCCAAGCTCACTGGCAGGAGAAAGCCAAACACCCTTGAGGCAAAGTGAGTCCCCATCAGCCACACATCAGCTCCTGTGCTCTGGCTGGGCCACTGAGCTGGGCCCAAAGGCCTCGCTGCCTCCCGCCTGCCCCCACTCACACCCAAATACCTGGTTCCCCACCCGCACTGCACCCCTCTGCCCATGCCACTTCTCCGCCCACACCACACCATCACTGTCTCCGAATCCTGGCTCCCAAGACCCTTCCAGGAAGACCTGGAACACTCCCAAGGCCATGATGGTGGGAGAGTTGAGGGGTGCCCTACAGCCCATAGATGGGGTGGAGGGTGAGGTCTCTAAGCCACATTGTTCAGCATGAGAACCAGGGAGCTGTGTGCACAGGCCTCTGTGTGGGTGCAGAGGGCCAAGAGCAAACCCTGTGTTTGTGCTCAGACACGCTGAGACAGGGCTGACCGACACTAGCCACTAGCCCAAAGGCTGTGTACATTTATATTCAAGTGGAATCAATTAAGAATTCAGCTCCTTGCCCTGACTGGTTTGGCTCCAGGTTCGATATCGGCCAAGGGCATGTACCTTGGTTGCAGGCACCTCCCCAGTAGGAGGTGTGCAGGAGGCAGCTGATTGATGTTTCTCTCTCATTGATATTTCTAACTCTCTATCTCTTTCCCTTCCTCTCTGTAAAAAAAAAACAAAATATATTTTAAAAAAAGAAAAAGAATCCAGCTCCTCAGGCACAATGGCTGGACATGCAGTGCACAGCCACCTGCACAGGGTAGCTTGAGAAGGGCACAGAAAACTGGTCACCAGGGAGTGGCCTGCGTGGCAGACAGCCCGAGACACTGCTGGCACTCCCCATTAGTGAGTGTCCTAGGAGGTGTGTGCTCCTTGAAGATCAGATGTGAGGACAGATGCAGGCGCACGCCACTTCAGCACTACCCTGCTCGTGCCTCCCAGGCCCCTTTCTGGCCACTGGCCACTGTTAACTGTCCACTAGTACACACACAGCTCAGGCTGCCTGCCCACTATCCCCCCGCCCTCCACCCAGTGCCCCGCCACACACCATATGGCACAGCGCACTCCAGCCCCCCAGGCAGCACCACACGGAGGGCAGGTTAGGGGTTAGTGGTGCCCTCAGAGCAGGCAGGAGGCATGCACGGGCCCCAGCCGGGTGCTGGCCTCGGCCCCCACAGCACACAGTGCAGTACCTGGGCTTCTTCCTGCGCAGCCGGGAGAACAATTTAGCTTTCTTTCTGTGGGGTTGGATGGGACGGAGGCCTTCACCCGGGGAAATGTGGGCTGTGGGGCTGGCCTGTCCTCATCCCTCCTCAGAGCCACTATCATGGGGGCTGGACAGAAAACCAAGTCTCCCCTAACACCCAGGAGCCATGAGAGGCTGGGGCTACCCTAGCTGCCACGGTCCAGTCCCAGGACTCGGGATGTGCTGAGGAAATGAGCAGAGCTTGGTGAGCTGTAGGGCACTCGGGCTGGGCAGCCACGGAGCTCCAGGACTCGTGTCTGGAAGGGTGGGCTCTGCTGCCAGTGCGGCCCTGGGCCAGGTGAGCAGACACCTGTGGGGAAGCGGCTCACAGCCTCCAGCTCTCCTTCCCCTCTGGATGAACAGGATGGTGACCGGGAAGGCCACTGCCCACCCCTCCCCACTCCATCTGGCCGCTGCACAGCACCTTGGCCAGCAGTGCAACAGGGAAGCACCTGGGATGTCCCCCTTGGCCTTCATTCCACCGCCACTCCACCTCAGCGCTGCCCACCAGGGCACGTTTATATTATCGTCAGAGAAGAGGGACAGCAATATTCACTGAGTGCCTCCTTAGTCCTAGGTAACCCTGACCACCCAAGAAGGAGTCGGTCCTCCCTTGTATGAAGAGGAAAGTGAGGCTTCTTGTTGCTCTCACACTGGTGACCCAGCAGGAAGGAAACTCCCAGGCACACTGCTATTTCCCAAGGGCCGCCGAGGGAAGACCTTCCTGCCCCGTCCTCTCTCACTCGCACTTGCCCCCCTGGAAACGGGTCTCCTGGGCAGCAGTGTGGCGGGACAAGGCTACCCTGGCTGGCGTGTGGAATGCCAGCCTGGGACTCAGGCTTCCCAGGAGCAGGGGACAGGGAGGGCGCCACCACCCGCTCTAAGAGGACTGCTCACTTCCCAGAAGCCCCACACCTGGGAGTCAGTTAACCCCCCAACTCCCTGCACAGCCCTGGGCGCCTGCCCCGAAGATGAGGGCATTGGCTGGGCTCAGGTGGTATGCAGACTGACCTACAAGGGCTCCTCCCCATGGGAGGCACGGAGATGGCAGTGCCCTCATCTGCACAAGCAGGCCAAACGGGGAAAGCCAAACCCAGGTGACCAGAGAAGCAACCCTGCCCGAGTTCTGAGCCACAGAGCCCGCCCATGGCCACAGCCATGGCCACATCCCTCCCCCTAGTGGCCTGAGCACGGCGCCTCACGCACCTGGGCTGGGCCTTGACTGTGAAGGTGTTGCTCCCGTGCTGTTTCTCCAGGCCGAGCAGCACATCGTTGAGGCTCTGGCTGAGCTGCAGAAGGAGAGCACTACGTAGGGGGCCTCTGGAGCCACCACAGTTCCTCCCCCCAACGCCCTTTGCCTCTCCCTCAAAGCCCTCCCGAACCTGCCCCTGCTGGAAGCAGCTCTTCTCTCCCATCAGGGGAGCTTCGAACCCACACCTCACACCAGGGAGCCAAGGGGCGAGGCGGAACAAGTGGCTGCCCTGCCGAGACAGATACCCTTTCCAGGGCCTATCTTTCCTCTTCTTTCTACTCAGAGAGATTTCTCAGAACACCACACAGAGCTGGCACTATTTGAAATGTTTAAGTTGTTCTTCAAACTAACTGTGGGTCTGAACTGTTAAGTCATCCTGCCAAGATGCTTCCAGGCCACAGCTACCTGCCAGTGGGGTCCCCAGGCACAGGCAGGTCTGCCCCTGCATATGCCAGTCTCACTCCCTCTGGGGTGGCTGATAGGAAGCTCCAAGATTCACCTCCTCCTACTTTACATAAACGTTTTCCTCCCCAACCACCTCTTTCTATTTCCATTTTCCTAGGCTGTCTCAGGTCTCTGAAGGGAAAGGGGAAAGAAGGGAGAAAGGGGTTGGCTACAGGGCGGAAAGTCCATTTGGCATGACGCAGTGACTCGGGGAAAGCCCACGAGGGCTGCTCCCTCTGGCCAGGTCTGAGCCCCAGCATCCCTCACTCCTCCAGGCTGAGCCAGGGACCCCCCCCAGGGCAAGATGAGAGGAGGCTCCAGTTGGGTCTCCCTCAGCTCTGCCCTCTAACTCCCAGTTAAACTAACATGAAAATAACACAACATGGGGCGTAGGCCAATCAGACCCCTTCTCACACCAGATTCGGAAAGATAAAAAAGCCCTGGTTCAATGTCTAAAACACATGAAAGGATATTAAAAACTGAGAAAATTCTAGCGATTTATTTATTTGCCTACAAATTGGGAAGCCACCATCTTTTTCTGACACAGCTCCCTGGGCCAAAGCTGCCTGAGAACAGGTTACAGTGTGAGCAGGGCTGGCTCTGCACAGCCACGGGGAGCGGGATGGGAAGTGGGACCTGGCACTCTGCCCACCACCATGCACACCACAGCTCCTGGGGGGAAGGAAGCTGGCATGGAGAGCTCCTTCCAGAGCCAGAGGGGCCTGTGTGGGACCTCAGCAGGGAGGCAGGGAAACGGGAGCTCACCAGCCTGTCCTCTGCTGGCCCTGGGTGGGCACGTGCACACTCACCTTACTCATCTCCCGGTGGAAGTTCTCCTCCAGGCCTGCTATGCTCTGAAACGTGTTGACGTAGAAACCTACACGGCTGCAGGGGGAATGGCGGAGACAAAACGAACACACAGGTCAGGGTGGGCAACCAGGAGAGTCTCATACATGCCGCCCACTCCACCCTCGCCTGAGACACGGCCCTAAGGGGCATGTACCCCAACAGCACAAGGCACTACAGTGGGTGCAGCGTGAGAAGGAGATGAGGAGTAGGCGCCACCTCCCGCCCTCACCTGTTCCACAGGGATGGCAGTTCCTCCTGCAGATCCACATTCATCTCTTCGAACACCTTCTGTGCTTTGACCAGCTCCTCCTCGGCCTGCAGGCAGGACCAGTCATGGCTTCTGCCGCCTGTCCCAGCCTCGAGCAGCCCAGGCCAGGCCACCCCAAGACCTCTAACCTCCTGCTCAGTGAGCTCAGACAGGGCTCTGGGCAAGGGGGGTGGGACCAGGCAGCCCACCCTCACAGCCCTGAGGACCCTGCGCCAGACCCTCTGAAGGCCTCCAAGGGGACAGAGCAGCCATGGCAAAGGGAACCCCTCTCCTGCCAGAGCAGCCATGGCAAAGGGAACCCCTCTCCTGCCAGTTGGCCCAGGAGGGAGGCAAGGGGTGAGTAGGGCACAATATGCCAGGTGCCAGGGCATAGGACCCAGCCATGGGGACCCTGCCTGCTTATGTGAGCCCCCAGGCTTGGTGTCAGCCTGCTACCCAGCTCTCTGGGCCCTGCTGTCCCCTCACAGGATCCCCTGTCCCCCTTCTCAAGGCACCTTTATGTAGTCTCAGCCACCAGCCTGCATCCACTTCCCCCCAATCCTTCTCCACCCCCACCCCCTACTACCGAATCTCCTCTCTTCTGTCACCTGTGCACTCTGCTGGAGGGCAAGGCCCCTGGGGCATGGAGCTGGGCAGCTGGCAGGGTGCCTGAGCCTGTTCCAGTCTCCCCCTGCCCTGAGCAAGCCGGTGACCGCCAGGGGACCCAAAACAGCGGACCCAAAGTGCTGGGACCCCCAGAATGGGGGAAAGCTGCATCAGCACCACCCCCCCAAGGTGCAGGGCCTGTCACCAGACCCCGCCTAGAGGGCTCTGCCAGCTCTCTTGCAGACACAGCTGGAAACAGTGACTCAGGGGATGACTGGGACTAGGTCTGAGTCACTGCCCAGGAGTGTGGCAGGCTCGACCCAGGACCACTTCCCGCAGCAGCCTTTGTACTCAGGCCTCTGACAAAGGCAGCATCTGGCTGGAATGCTGCATAGCCACAAAGTACCAGGGTCCCGAGCCCACAGGCCTGCCCACCCCTTGGGCACTAGCCCGCGCTGGCCCTATCTGCACTGTGGCTTGGGGTGCAGTGGGAGGGGAGAGGGACCACCATCTCTCCTGACTACAAGTCCCTTCAGGCAGCTGGAACTTGCTCAAGAGAGTGTGCCCTGGCCCAAGCTTTAAAAACCTAATTTAAAAATTAAAGACAGAAAGGGAGGGAAAGAAACACATTGCTGGCTGCTCCTGGGGCTGCTGAAGATGATCTGTAAAACTGCAACACGAGTGGCCCCCATACTGGGCGTGAGCACCTGGCACTGCCCTGCACACCTCCGTCACGACAACCAGGAGTCTGGCTCTAGGCCCGTGTCCCAGGTGCCAGATGTTGACTGTCCCAGCTTCAGTGCCCTAGAGCCCTCCTCCACCCCACAACGCTAGCCCTAACTCCTCAATAAACAATTGTGTCCAGGGCGATGGCAACGGCACAGGTCTTGGCACTGTATGCCTTGTCCTGCGTTCCAGCAATCCTGTGAAGAACAGCACTCCTCCATTTAATTCACAAAGGTCAGGGCCTGAGTCTTACTCCTGAGTCACATTCACCCTCTGGGTCTCTGAGCGGCAGGGAGTGCAGGAAACACTCCCCGTGTACACACACAGGAGTGTTGGGGTGGACTTGTCGCCCCAGGGGCTCTGCTATGTGCTGACCAATGGGTGTGAGCTGGGAACCCAAAACAGCGGACCCAAAACAGCCGGCTCCCCATGTCCAAGGACATCAGGGTCCTACAGGTAGGTGTTGGGGGACCGGCAAGTGTGAAGAGCTCAGACAAGCCCTGGGCACACCTGCAACTGCTCAGCTTGGGAGTGCACAGCCCCGCCAACTCGCACTGTTTCTGCAGTCAGGCAGCTGCAGGCCCCCAGCACCCAACTCCCAGGCCACCAGCCACCCGGGACCTTAAGGCTGCCTCACCCGTTTGGCATGAGGCAGGGAGAGAACCAAAGGAAAAATGCTCAAAGTTGAATCCAAACAGGAAAGCCAATTTGGCTGAAAGGCGAAACATCTGCAGCCAACACCAAAGATGACATCACATGCTTTAGCTTTCCCTGCTGCACCCCAAGGGTCAGGGTGTGGGCCCTCACAGCAAAAACTCCAACCACACCTATCCCAGGAGCCCCAAAGCTGCTATAGGCCTCATCCCAGACCCCACAGTCTCTCAGGGAGACTCTTGCCCCACAAAAATGTTCACCTGACCTCCAGCCAAACCTGCCTCAGGAAAATGGCATAGAAACCACACCTCTGAGCCAGTGGCCCCAGGCCCTCCGGCCAGAGTCCCAAGCTCTGCAGAGGCCCGCTCGCGCTCTTGCACCCCTGCAGCAGAGGAGATAGCGGCCTGTCACAGACCCTGGGCCTCTTCCTCAGACCCTGGAGTTCCTGGGTACTCTCCCTGAAAGTGATCCCCAGTTCTGGCCTAACAGAAATCAGGCAGCAGGTCAAGCAAGAAGCTGGCCACCAGCCCTGCTGACCCGGCACCCGCCACACCAGAGGCACCCAATACATGTGGCCGGGATGATGGAATCAGGAGGTGGCCCAGCAACAACAGGCAGCTGTCCAGAGAAACCCAACCTCCTGGGTTGGGACTGTTGCCTGCCCCCACTCCAAGACTATAAGGGGTTCAGGTTCCAGGTCACATCAGTTTCTCTGGAGAGAAATCTATGGCCGCCTCTCCCAGGGCCCTGCATCCAGCGGCCTGCACACTGAGCCCCGAGGAAGGCAGAACTGCCTTGGTAGCATCCCTCCTTCAGGAAGCCCCCAGGACCATTGTGTGCAATGATCCCCAGAAACTTCCCAAGGGTCACCTCCAGGCCTCAGCATACCAGACCAGGTGAAGAGCCAACCATGACCCCTCCTCCAGAGGCTTTATGGGCTCACATTTCCCAAGGGTCCCCATGAGTCTGTGGCAGGACCACACACACAGAGCCTGGGCCAGGGCACTAGGAAATGGCCCAACTCAGCCACTAAGCAGCTCTGGGGCCCTGGGCAGGAGACTCTGCTTCCCTCAGGTTTTCTCCTCACAAGATGCAGACCACCTCACAGTTCTGAGGCCCAAAGGGTAACACGTGCCAGGCCAGAGCCCTGGTGCCAGCAGCCCCTCCCTACAGGAGCCTCAGAGGACAAAGTGCTCCAGGCTCTCCTGGCCTTCTGGACACTAGGGTGTCAGTCTCAGGACTGCCAGAGTCCCAACACTGAGCCCACCCTGGCCACCCTGGCACATATCAACCCACATCAGTGCCCACCAGAGAGCAGCCTCTGTCCCTGCGGGACCCCAGGGCTGGTCTGCGGCAGGAGCTCCCAGCACAGGCCTCTGAAACCAGCCCTGCCTCCAGCCTTGGAAAGGCCTCCCACCCGCCCATCTGTCCCCACCCCCCACCCCCCCCCCCACCCCCCAAGCCAGTGCAGTGCAGACAGGACAGGGCCACAGACCAGAAGGCGCCAGCACGTGCAAGGTTAGAAGCCAGTGTCACCTGATTTCGGAGCAGATTAGTTTGAGCTACGAGATGAGCCTGCAGTTTGCCTTGGCACCACTGGGGGGCGGCTTTCTCAAGCAGCGAGACAGGCTGGGGAAGGGAAGTCAGGTGAAGGTGAGTGGAAAACAGGAAGGAGACAGAGAGAAACAGAGACAGACGTTAAACATCAAGTCCAAAGGCCTGGAAAACTGACAAACAAGCTGCTGCCCTCCAGGGACCTGGCCCCTCAGAGGCCGAGAGAATTAGGGGAGCCCCCAGCAGACGCAGAGGAGTGAACTCCAACTGCAAAGCAAAATGTGAGAACTGTTAGCTGGGGCAGGAAAACGGCAAGCAAGGCCTGCTCAGGGCAGGGCGGGGCTCTCCCTCAGGATCCGTGGAAAATGCGCCCACCAAGTCCTGCGCCCCCCACATCTCCACTCCATCCCACCGCCTGGCTTGTTCCAGCAGACGCAGGCTTGTATGGATCCTGGGGTGTCCACTCAGACACCGGCTAAGTGAGGGCCTCACCCCTGCAACCTAAGCCTCTCCTTCAAGGAAGTGCCACAGGAAGGATGGGGGACAGAACTAGGGGCTGGACAGGTGCCCCTGAATGAGCCAGAGGGGCCACCCTGAGGACCACCCCGGGGACCATGAAGACCTGTCACCCACCACCCAGCTCTGGGACCTGCCACCTGTCACAGGTAGCAGGCAGGGGCCAGAGTGCAAGGGGCATGTGAGCACAGCCTGGGCAGTTTCCTGGGCCTGGGCACAGCCTTCCTCCACTGTCTCCCCACTGGCCCCTCACCTTGGCAATTTTGGCTTCATCCTTCTTTTTGGCAGTTTGGAGGGACTCATAATGGTGCCGGGCACTGTCGTAGTCCACCAGCTTCCGGCCTCGTTTAGCAATGCGTGACTGGGAGAGAGCAGAAGAGAGGACTGAACAGGCCTGGCCATGGCTGCCAACTGGTTACCCAGCAAAGCGAGACCAGGAGGAACCCCAAGCGCCGTGTAGTAGACTCCGCCCGGCAAGACTGTTCTCGCCTCTGCGCTTTGTGGCCCTTCCTTCCACATGGGGCATACCACTGCCTGGCACATATCAACCCACATCAGTGCCCACCAGCCATCAAGGCCGAGCTGCCTCCCAGCCTGGCCTGCAGTGCCTCTGGACCAGCTTCCCTTCTCCAGGGCCATGCCATCAGCCCTCTGCACTCGCACTAGACAAGTGGTCAGCAAACTCCTTCGTCAACAGAGCCAAATACCAACAGTACAACGATTGAAATTTCTTTTGAGAGCCAAATTTTTTAAACTTAAACTTCTAATGCCACATCTTCAAAATAGATGCCCAGGCCATAGTATTTTGTGGAAGAGTCACACTCAAGGGGCCAAAGAGCCACATGTGGCTCTGGAGCCGCAGTTTGCCGACCACGGCACTAGATGTCTCTGGGAGCCTGAGGCAGCAGCATGGAAAGGTGAGAGGTCAGCGTGGAGCATGACCCCCCTGGGTCCGGTCCAGCAATGCGGTCACCACCTGGCTCTAGACGCCTCTTCTTCCATGGTGGAACACCGGGTCCAGGGCCTCAGTGGGGACACTAGCTTACTAACAACACAGCCCAGCCCCACACCAACAGGGCAACTGACTTTTTTAACATACTACATACAAGCACGCACAGCCTAACACGAGGTCCCTGGCACATCTTATACAGTCCCACAGACTCCAGGCACACACACTGCGGGGCCTCTTCCCCTCACCAAACCCAGCTCCTAGCTCAGAAAGGCCCCATCTGGGCTGGCAGGCTGGCTGCAGCAGGAGCATCCCTGGAGGGACCAAGCACCAGTGGCAGGGATGCCAGCCTCCGAGCAGGTCACTGCAGTGCCTGAGCCAGCCCCGGCCTGCCCCCACCCAGTCCCTCTCTCCCTCTCGTTTCCCTGCATGAACGCCAGACGGGCAGCCTCTCACCTTGATGTCAGGGAACTGGCCCAGGTAAGTGTCCATAGTCAGCAGCGCCTGGTCCACCAGCTTCTGGTGGTAATCCATCCAGAGCAGGTCATTGTTCTGAAGGAGGCAGCAGCAGGTGAGTGCATCTCAGGGCGCCAGCCACCCCAGCCCACAGCTCTTGCCTCCCAAGACCTTGGAGCTCAGCTCTTGCCCCATCACTTCAAGATTTGGTGGCTTCTCAAGACCTCAGTTTCTTCATCTGTAAAATGGGCCAGCAGTCTAGGCCAGCAAGACCCCATGGGAGGGCCAAGCCACCTGCCCCTACTCACCTCGGCGATCTTGTTCGCTTCGTCCCTGCCAGGCCAATCGGGCTCATACACCTCTTGTAGACACTCGTTCAGCTTCTTGGAGGCCTCGTGCATGGCTGGGGGGGCAGAAGGGCCATGCTGCAGCCAGGGCCATGGGGACCTGGGATGGCGGGTCCCCAGAGGTCCAGGAGGTATGTGGGCCTCCCCAATAGTCCTTGCCCTTTCCCCACAGGCCCTGACGCCTTCCCAGCTCCACATGGGAAGGCCTGGCCCTGCATCCGTGAAGTCTGGCCCACCCAGGCCACGTCTGCCCATTACCTTTGACAGAGGCCAGGTACGTCCGGAGATCCTTCTGAAGCCGGGTGCCCTCATTCTGCAAAGAAAAAGGTAAGAACAAGGTGAGGGCCTAGGGGCATGCCCTGTACCCTACCCTCTCCTTCCTGCACACCGCAGACAAAAGAAGGCTGTCCTCATCAGGACATGGGTAGGGCGAGAGGCCTGGCCCCCAGCTCAGCCCAGCACAGCAACAGCACCTCTAGCCACCAATAGTACTGAGCAGCCAGGGCGCTCTCGGCTCCACGCCATCTGTTGGCCCAGAGGGACGTTCATACTGAGTTGTCAGGACCTGTCTCTCCAGACACTGCTCTCAGCCCTGTAAGGACGTCAGAAAGACAGACATCCTGGATGGGACCCTGGGACATGGCCAGTGACACACAAATGGCCCAGCACGCGTGTACGGTGGAACTGCTGTGCAGCAGGCCTGCCCTCAGACAACCATGGACTGGTGACCAATGTATAGACACATGGGCGAGGGCGGGGCACCTTGTTCTAAAAGCTCAGATGGTGCCCAAGACCAGCAGCTCCAACTGCATTATGCCAGGATAGAGGGCGGCCCTGGGGAGAAGAGGCTCTAGAAGAGGTGGCCTCACCCGGGAAAAGAGAAGTGGGGTCATGTCCAGAACTCTCGGGACGCTGGCCAGCTGAGAGGGAGGGTGTAGGATGTAAGAGAAAGGGTCACCAGGGGAGTGGGCCGGTAGTGAAACTACCATCATGCTAGGCCTGATCCGCTGGGGTCCCCTCCAAACCCAGCTTCTGCCAGGCCTCCATTTCCCATGCCCTGCAACAGCCCCAGCGACCACAGACTCACCCCCAGGGAGGGGTGGCCCATGGCCTAGGTGCTGTGCTTGCCTGGGCACCAGGATGTACCAGGGCTCCTTGTGCCTCCCGAACAAGGCCACACTGTGAATAGGCACGTGGGGCACAGATGTGCAAGGACCACCCACGTGCAGCTGCAGCTGGGCCTCTAAGCCTCCAGTCAGGCAGCCCTGCCCCATCAAGCTGCTTCCAAGCAGGGCAGAGCCCCACCAGCACAAAATCTGTGAGCTCCCTTCCATGCGGGCTCTTCCCCTGTGGGGCCTGGGAAAGTCTCTGCAGCTCTTGGAGCTCTGACACTCCAGAAGAGCAGCAGGAGGATGAAGTTCTGGACCACTGCTCTCCAGGTTCACGTTGAACAGCACACCACAGCCCAGGACCCATGCCCGGTGCAGCTGTAGGGCAGCAGCTTGGCCAGCACCCCATGTCTCCACTGTATCTCCCTCCAAAGGGTGCTCCCACCGCCCCTGAAGACTAAGCCTGTCTTCCCAGTGGGCCTGGGGGCGGGGGCCTCCCCTCCTGCACAGACCCCACTGGCTCCATCAGCCTCTTGCCACTCCACACCAGTGCCAGCAGGGATGCCCGCTTGGAGCAGAGCCCAGGTGGACCCTGGGGCAGGAAGGACAAACACAAGAGTGATGAGGCCTGGGCTGCAGGCTATGGTGGCCCCAGGACCCCAGGTGCTTCGGGGTTGCCTGAGCTAGGTTCATGGGGCATGGGGGGGGAAGGGGGACAGAAGGCCCCCAGGACCCGAAGCAGGGAGGGCAGACAGGTGCACTCTGACGAATGTCGAGGGGGCCCAGTGGGGGATGTGAGAACAAGTGACGCAAGGTCACCTACACCTGCTCCTAGGACCCACCTCCTGGGAAGGGCTAGGAATTTGCTTCCTTAAGCTCTGACTAGCTTCGGCCCTGCGCTCAGTGCTCACAGGGAAAGAGCAAACGCCCACTGCCAGCACCCAGCCGGCCTCCACCCACCTCTCCCAGGCCTGCCAGCCTGAGGCCACTGACCTCACTCCCTCCAGGACAGTGCCCCACACCTTCTAAATGCTGGCACCACCACCACCACCTCCCAGGGCCAGTCACCCCCACACCTGTCAGATCCAGAACTGCCTGGTCACCTAAGCCTCCCAGGGAGGTTACTCCAAGTCTCGACTGAGGACTCAAGTTTGCCCCTCTAGCTCCTACCCTTGGCCCCTGAAAAGCCAGTCTCCCACTCACCTGAGAGCGGGAAGAGGGCCAGCTTAAGTGGCCACTGCATGTAGCCCACCAGGGCACCACAGCACCAGCGCCCTGCCAGCCCCTGTCAGGCCTTCCTGCCCAGTCCCTCGGCCTGGAGATCAGCGCAGCTCCATGCCCATAGTCAGGGACCCCAAATCATGACTGAGCAACAAATGGGAAGGACAACCCTCCTGTCACAGCCCTGGGGCCAGCCACAGGGACCCTTCTCTCCCAGGGCACTTTCCTCACCTTCTGCCAAACCACACACCTACTCAGGGGCAGTGCCCTCGCCCCCAGCCCAGCTGCTCAGCAGCTTCCCTGCCATGCTCAGCTTCAACGCAGGACCTGGGAGTGGAAGGTCTGCTTTTAAAACCCCAAGCCCCCACATCAGCTGCATGGCTGTGGAAACCTTACTCTCTCTGAGCATCAGTGCCTGGTTCGTAAAATACAGAGGACATTAGCAGCCATCTCACAGATGCAAGGCGAGCCCAGCCAGCACGGCTCAGTGATGGAGCGTTCACCTATGACCAGATCACGGTTCGATTCCAGTCAGGGCACATGCCTGGGTTGCGGGCTCAATCCCAGTGTGGGGAGTGCAAGGAGGCAGCCAACCAATGATTCTCTCTCATCAGTGACGTTTCTCTATCTCTCCCTCTCCCTTCCTCTCTGAAATCAATAAAAACATATTTAAAATTAAAGAACAAAAGATGGAAGGCCCGTGTCTGTAAAGCAGTCACAACACCTGGCCGCGGACGGTCCTCTAGGAACACACACCTACAGGGCTTCCAGAGAAGCACCCACTGCTGAGGCCCACTCAACAGCGGCTGCCCACGGGCTTAATGGAGACAGTGCCAGGAGCAAACACTTCAGGTTTCTGGTTCACTGTCTATTTCAAAGAGAGAGAGAAGTGATGCCCAAGGACAGGGGCTCAGCCAGGGCCACAAGGGAGGCTCTGTCATGCTGCCCAACAGGGGCCTGAAACACCTCCTACTGATGGTCTAGCAGACAAGCAACCATGGGGGCTCCAATCCTTGCTATTTCCTCGGCCCTCTCCCTGCAGGCTCCCAGTCCTCTCCCTCTCCCTCTCCCTCTCCCTCTCCCTCCGCCTCTCCTTCTCCCTTTCCTTCTTCCTCTCCATATCCCTGCAGGCTCCCTACCCTCTCCCTCTCCCTCTCCTTTTCCCTCTCCTTCTCCATCTCCCTCTCCCTTCAGGCTCCCTGTCTTCTCCCTCTCCCTGCAGACTCCCTGCCCTCTCCCTCTCCTGCAGACTCCCTGCCTTCTCTCTCTCCATCTCCCTGCAGGCCCCCTGCCCTCTACCTCTACCTCTCCCTCACCCTGCAGGCTCCAGGGGCCCTGGCTGTCAGTTCTCAGAAGAAAAATGGCCTTCCCCTGGCTCCCATTCCAGCTATAAGGCTGGTGGTGCCTTCAGTGCTTTCTGAGACCTCATACGGGACAAGGAGTAGAGAGGCCTGGTCCCTCCAACCCATCCGCCCGTGCCAACACTCCCTCCTCTAGGCAGTCTCCTATGACCTGCTGATCCCTCCTCTGTGCTCCCTGCTCCACAAATCAGCTCTTGACAGTTTCCACCCACAGCTACAGGCCCATTTCACCAGTTCCCCAGGCTCAGGGCCACCCCACTCACCAGCTGCTTGTTGAAGTTCTGGACACACTGTTCAAACTGCTCGTCCTTCGTCTCATCGGCCTTACCCAGTTTCTGGAGGACCTACCGAGGCAAGGGGAGAGAGAGTGTGCCCCTGAGAATGAGACCAGCCCAAGCAAGAGTGCCTTCCCACCTAGTCAAGGTCCTGGAGGCCTGGCCAGTACCATCAGCCCAGGTGCTGGGACCATCAGGCCTCCTGGCTGCTCTGATCCCAAAGGCAGGACAGCGCCCACCAAGACTCAGATCCCACCCTCTCTCCAGGGCTTGCCCATCACCACCAGGAGGACTGAGGACAGGCCAGCCCTGGTGAGAGCTTCAAAGACAGGATGCGGAATCAGGTGCCCCTCATTGCTGACCTCACACACACCCCTGGAAGCTCCACTCCACCTGGTGGTGAAAAGTGGGCTAATCACAAGGGTGAGAGGCAGCCTCACCTGCCCACAGGGCTCCCCACAGAGCTCTCCCACTGCATCAGTCCCTGGGCTGGAGGCCACCACCCAGGAGGAAGGGCAGAAAATTGCCAGGACTCAGGCTCTATGTCCTTAGCAATCAGCTCCCAATCTGAGTAGATTTTTAGATATGATCCACTCCAGGCACCTGCTCCCACCTCCACAGCCCAGCAGGCGCGCACGCGCGCACACACACACACAGCCACACGCTGGGGAGGAAATGGAGGGCAGAAGTGAGTAAAGGTGTAAAGGCGGGGGTTGGGGGGGGGGGCGGGGGGAGGGAACCAGCCAGGAGAGGAGCCTGAGAGGAAGCCAGAAGGGCTGGACCATCAGGTTCTCCCTGATTCCCCTCTTAGGTCCTGCTTCCCACCCACAACCCCCTACCACACCCCAGTTCTCCAGGAGAGAAAGGAGAGGAGGGGAAGAGAAAGGAAGGGGAGAGAGGGAGGGGTAAGAAAGAGCAGGAGAGCAAGGTACAAAATAGAGGCATGAAGGAGGGGGAGGGTCATGGAAGAAGAGCTGAGAAAGATGAGCTGGGAGCAGAGAGGGGATGCTGAGGCAGAGATGGTGGAGGGTCTGCAAGTAGAAGGAAAGGGAGACCAAAACGAAGCCAGAGACTGCCACCCACAGCTCTGGGCAGGCACCTCCATTAAGAGCAGAAAGAACAACACTGACATGCTCAGTGGAGGCAGTGGCCCGAACTCAACAAGAGGAGAGGAAACAGGCGGTGTGCAGAGGAGAAAAGTAGGGGCTGGCCAGGGGCAAGTAGCCAATGGGGCTGGGCCACACAGGACCAGGAGCCAGCATGCAGCTGCCTGAGACCAGCAGGCCACCAAGATCACTCCCTTCAGCCAAGTTCTTCCTTGACGCAGGCCTCGAACACCAGTTTACCCACCCAAGCCCCAGGCTGGGGTCGGAGGGATGCACAATTCCAGAACAGAGCCCTGACTGACCCAGAAAGGCCTGTGCTCAGAGCTGCTCCTTCTCTGCTGGCCCAAGAGCCACAGCAGCCATCAGTGCTCAGGTTCTCTCTTTTACCACACAGCACATTTGACATATCTTGATGAGCATCTGCTCAGATCCAGGCATCTCTGCTGGGGCTGACATTGGTCCAGCTCCAAGAGAGTGAGGCACATAGGCCAGCAGGAGAGCCCAGGACAGAAATTCCATCTAGCCTGGGCAATTAAGGACTTTCTGGGGAAGCTCAGACAGCAGAGATCTTATCTGAAAGACAAGGAGACCAGAAAGATGAGGGTACATTACCAAGGAATTTTTTATCACTCAAGGCAACTCAGCAGGAAGGCAGGGATGGGCACTGGGGAGCAGACCGTGAACAATTATGTGCCACACGGTCAGGACACAATCTAATAGGCAAGTGCAGCTGGATACCGAGTTCTGACACTAAGATGAGAAGAAGGAATGAAAGCAAGCCACCGACCGCCACACCCTGGGCAGCCGCTGCCCTCTGGTCCCATGGAAATCTCGTAGCAGTGCCTGAGCTTAGGCAGGTGCCTCACCCCTATCAAATGCCCACCACCTCCAAAGAAAGAAATGTATCAGTGGGTCCAGAAATCCGTGGGGCCACCAAGGAAGCCAGGGGCTCCCAAGGTGCAGGAACAGGGCCTGGACAGCTGCCCTCAATCCTGGAGGACCAGGGAGGTGGTCCTGTCGTGCCCTGCTCTCCCCTTCTCCCTGAGGATATGCAATGAATCACCAAAGATTCACACCCACCCTCAGGACTCTCAGTGTGCAGGCAGCTGAGTGCTCCAGCCGCACCACAGCCACTTGGGCGAGCTCCAGGACCAACCTCGGCCAGCTACAGACCATGCCAGGCAGTAGGAAGGCCCTGGAAAGCAGGGCCTGTCCTGCGCTCTCAGCCTCAAGTGCCTGGTCTAGAAGATGGAGAACAATGGCACCCATCTTAGGCCCATGTCTGCAAAACACATTTGTGGGCCTGGCCCTAGCACATCCTCAAGGAGCAGCAAGCCCTTCAGAGCAGCCCTCACACACGAAGCCAGCCTGACAATAAACAAGCCTCACACCAGGTTCAAACAGATGGCATCACAAGATGTTGGACACACACACTGACCATGTATGCATGGGAATGCATGCACACAGCAAATGCCTACTGCTCCTTCCACACCTTGCTCTGGTGAAACTTCTCTGTGAACACCACTCTGTACCACTTAGAGCCTGAGTCCCATCCCCGCATTGCTGTGCCATAGTGCCAGAGTGTCTGCCGCCAGCCCTGCCCTAGCCACATGAACAGCCTGAGGTCAGGGACAGCGCCTAGCTCTCTGTCCCCGGCTCCTATATGGGACTAGGCACAGGTCAGACACACATGTTCTTGGTGACTGCTGGCTAAACTGAGCTGTGGGCTTTGAGGGTAGAGTCATACATAACCTTGAACAAAATACCCATCTCTCAATTTCAGTCTCTTCCTCTGCAGTCCTCTATGGTCATGGATGAAAAGTACGTGCCCAACACACAGAAAACTTGCAGGGGAAGGAGACCCTAGGACCAGGAATTGGCATTCCTGCTAACCCAAGATCTGGTCATGGATACCAGGCTGGCTCCAGGGGGTCCCGCCTGAAGCAGCAGCCTGCACATGGCCAGGCCAGGAGGCTCTGGGAGAATACAGGCTAACTGCTTCCAACTCTCCACACCTCAGCCCCACCTCTGAGAGGGAGGGGCAGCACGCTGCAGCAAGGGTGAGGCCAGAAGAAAGACCCAGTGGATGCAACGGGTCTTGGCCTTGTCTAATTCCCATTTAACTCCCCTTCTAGAGATGAGGGAAGGGGACACGTGGACCGGGTCCCTGTCCAAAAAGAGCTCCCAGTGTGGCAACTGGAAGCAAAACAAATCTGAACCCACCTGCCCAAAGGCAGAGGCCAGGACACAATTCAGTCCAAAAACCCTACAGCCTCCACTGCCACGCACTTCCCACTTCCTGTGCCCTCCACTGGATGGCTGCCCTGTTCAGCAGCTGGGCCCAGCAAGCCAGCCTTCCCGACACCCACAAGCTGCTTAGCCTTCAGGGTGTGTGCCCATCTCCATGGGAGGCCCGAAGGCTGCAGTCTTCAGCCTCCCCAGGCCTACACCTACTACACACACAGACCCTCCACCTGTAGCATGGCACAAAGTGGGGAGTAGAGGGGGGGAGGCCGCACAGGAGGGAGGAGGGGGCTCAGGATGGAGGAGAGGCTCAGGAGGGAGAAGGGGGCACAGGAGGGAGGAGGGGGCAAGATGGAGGAGGGGTGCAGGAGGGAGGAGGGGCACAGGATGGGGGCAGCTCAATATGGAGGAGGAGGGTTCGCAGGAGGGAGGAGGAGGCCTGATGGCACGTGGTCAGGCTCCTACTCTGTCCAGGGTTGTGTATTGGGCGATGGGGGGGGGGGGGGCGGGCACACTCTCATGCACTTATCACAAGGGTCTTCCTTTGCACAAAGAACAGAGGAGCCTTTTGATAAGGGGCTGAGAGCGGCACACAGGCCCCCACCCAGGTGCTGCCCAGCAGGACTACCCGTGGCCCAGGACGCTGCCTTCTCAGTGTCACTGGCTCCTCTCACCACCTCTTAGCTTAGCCTTTCACCACCTCCTCGGAGCAACAGATAGCAGCAGCACTGCAGTGCCTGTGAAGGGCACTCTGGTGACACTCCAAAGTGACAGAGAAGCGCTGGGGACAGGGAAGAAGCTGCCCGTGGCCAGCCTGGAAGTGCACGGGCTCCCCAGCCTCTGCTGCGCCTTTCTCTACCAGAGCCAAGCCCTTCCCTCTGTTCCTGCACCAGACACAGCTGGGGACAAGCAAGCCCCCTGACAGGTGCCTCCGTACAGGGGTGCTGCAGGGCCTCCCAGCCCACAGGGCAGGGGCTAGCTATTGGAACTAGAAGATTCCCCACCCACCACAAGTCTCCCTTCTCCCATGTAAGTGTCCACCTCCTTGAGCAGGTGGCGCTGAGCACAGACATCAGGACACCAGCCTAAGGCCCTGGCGCCAGGACTAGCATGGAGGCCACCCCGCCCACGCTGCAAACCCAGAGGGCAGGGGGGTGCAGGGAGCTCGCAGGCTCACCTTAGCGCTGACTTGGGTGGCTCGGCCCTCTGAGCTCTGAGCCTGAGCCCGGGCCATCTTCCTGAGCCTTGACTCCCAGAGGAGCTGAACCCGGACACATGCCCTTCTGAGTGGCATGGCACAGAACCTCAGGCTGGGGAGGAGGAGGGAAGGACGTGGGAGCAGGGCCCACATTCCCAGTCAGGCCCCATCTCCCCCTCCATCCCACCCACCCCAGAGTGTCCGCAGAACTCCAGCCCACACCCACACATACTCACATGCCCAAAGGGCTTCATCCCAATCCCCCAAGAGACCTACTACCCAGCTGCTGACCCCCAGAGGCCAAGGCCATCACCTTCCTCATCCTGAAGCCCTGCTGCCTTGGCAGCCTTGGTCTCCGAGTGAGCCTGCCCGTGGGGGTGGCACCACTGGCTGCTTCCTCCCTGCAGAGCTGTAGTCAGGACACACATCCTAGAACCCTCACGCGGGCTCCCGACAGGCAGTGGAGGGCCAGGTTTTCTCACAGCTGGGCCCGTTCTGAAGGTGACACCCCAAGAGGGAAAAGTGAGGCAGGGCCACTGGAATTAGGCCAAAAGCTACCAGCGGCCCGCTCATCCCTCCTTCCCTTCCCCCCACACCCTGCCAGACATGCCCAGATAGGATATTCTGCCTACAACTCCTGTGAGTGTCTGCCAGGTCAGAGAGGGAGCTGACAGGCAGAGTTCATATCCAAATATCCCTAGTTGCCCCCAAATATTCCTTATGTCTCTGATGTTTTTAGATCTGGGATCCAACATGGTTCCCACATTGCTTTTGCATGCCATGTCTCTGTCTCCTTTCCTCCAGAATATTCTCCCACACTCCTATGGGTTACTGGTTTCATACACATTCTTTACTCTGGTGATACTAACAATTTTATGAGTACAAATGAGTCACATAGAGAATGCGCCCCTCTCTGGATTCCTCTGATTACTTCTTTGTGACTAAATTCAGGTTAAACCCTGTGCTGGCAAGAGACACTGCTGTGCGCTTCCTGCCACATCATGTGGGACACCCGGCATGCTAAGCTGACCCTTGGGGGTAACCTGGCCAGGTCTCTGCTGTGAGGGTAGCATTCCTCTTGCTGATGGATGAGGCATCTGAGGGTTAAGGCACTGCCACTGTGTGGACATGAGGCCGACAACATTTCACACAGCGCCTCACCATCCAGTAACACTCTGCTCCTCCATGCAGGTCCACAGACCAGCATCAGTCATCCGGAACCCGGCCCACACAGACACAGAAGGTTGTGTCCTTTTCCCGCTCAGACCTGCTGCATGAGGCCTGCATCAGCATCTCAGCAAGGCCCCACTCAGTGCACCCTCGTTGTTCCTGGCCAGTCCCCAGTGCTGCCACTATGCCCTCCACCCTGCTTGGCATTCGACAAAGGACAGCCTCCCCCGTACCCCGTGGGAAGGGCGGGCATGCTCATGGACTCAGGTTTCCATTTTGCATCAGTGAGTTAGAACCGCTTACTTTTCATGCTCACACTCTCTTATATTCAAACGACCACGCAAGCTTCTGGACATGGCCCGGGTCTCGAGCACTTCCTCATCTCCTCCCACTACAGACACTGCCGGCTCCGCCATTGTTCTAAGGAGCCCTGGTGCCCTTTCAGGATGCCCCTGGCAACTCATGTAACCTCTAGGCCATGCCCAGAGCTGTGAGCTCACCCCCACTTTAGAGATATTGAGGAAATGATGAGATATTAAGTAATGTGGACTCTTTAAGTAATGCCTGAAGCAGCAAAGGCAGGGCTCTGTGGTTTGTGGTGGTGAACAAATGTGGCTCGGAGCCCATGTGCTCTGCAAACTAGTTTGACTGACAGCCCAGCCGCCGCCCTCTGGCCCACCACTGCATCCTGTTCAGGCCCCAGTGCTCTGCAGCCTGCAGCCCTCACAGTGCCTGCCCTCCTCGGCCTCTTCTAAGTGGGCTGGCATCCACTGAGCGAGTAGAGCCCTGGGTGCCCTGGGGGCTGGCCAGGACATCTGGGGATTCTGGCTCCTGGTCCCTTCATCAGGTACCTCTCTGGGATGTGGCTCTTGATCCTGAGCCGGTGGGTGACTGCAGGAGGGAGCAGCTTTGTCCTCTGACCCAGCCCCAAAAACTCTGCCTCTCCCTCTGGGCCAGCAAACACACTCCAAGGGGAACAGGAATCTGCCTTCGGAGCTACAGCGCTCCTTCAGGTTGGTCATCTCCAGTGGCCAGAGCTGCTGCTGGACCCTTGGCTTGAGAGAGGACCATGGAGACAGGGGCTAGAGAGAGAGGCCTAGCCTCCCTGGGAGGTATCAAGCTCATGGACCTCTTGGCCCGGCTCCAGACCAACTGGAGAGAGTAGCAGCTCAGAGTCCAGAAAGGAAGTTAAGGACAGGTGGCTGAGAAGCTTTGGCCAAAAATGGCTCCTTAGCCTCCTGTAGCACCAAAAGACTTTGCCTTACAGCTTTCCAAAGACTCGATTACTTTTTAAGAAGATAAATATTAAATGCTAGAGGTCCAGTGCATATATCCGTGCACCAGTGGGGTCCCTCAGCCTGGCCTGTGACCTCTTGCAATCCAGGAACCCTCAGGAGATGTTGGACTACTAGTCTCAGCCCAATCTCCATAGGCCAGGCTGAGGGACCTGCAGGAATCGGGCCAAAACCAGCAGTCCAACCTCACCAAAGGGATGTAGTATGTGAAGCGGCAGGCAGCCAGGGAAGAGCCTGAGCCCAGGCCAGGCACCGCTCCTGCTCAACCCAGTCCCACTGTGCCTGCTGCTGCCTTAGCCACAACCACCGCCCAATAAGCTCACTGAGCAGTGCTCCCACTGTGGGAGCGCACTAACCATCAGGGGGCAACTCCTGCATTGAGCATCTGCCCCCTGGTGGTCAGTGCACATCATAGCAACCAGCCAACCAGTCATTCAGTCATTTAAGCTTTTATATAGAGAGACTAGAGGCCTAGTGCACAAAATTTGTGCACGGGGCGGGGGGTTCTCTCAGCCCAACCTGTGCCCTCTCGCAGTCCAGGACCTCCCAGGAGATGTCCGAAGCCAGCAGTTAGACATCCCTCTTACAGTCTGGAACCCCTCGCTCCTTATCACCTGCCTGCTCACTGCTCCCTAGCGCTGCCACTGAGGCAGGAAAAGCTCCCGCCACCACCACTGTGCTCGCCAGTAGTGAGCCCAGCTTCTGGCTGAGAGGCACTCCCCCTGTGGGAGTGTACTGACCACCAAGGGCATCTCCTACATTGAGCATCTGCCCCCTGGCGGTCAGTGTGTGCCATAGCAACCAGTTGTTCAAGTTGTTCCACTGTAACAGTCACTTAGGCTTTTATTATATAGACTAGAGGCCCAGTGCATGAAATTTGTGCACGGGGCAGGGGGGTTGTCCTTCAGCCCAGCCTGCTCCCTCTCCAATCTGGGACCCCTCGAGGAATGTCCAACTGCCAGTGTAGGCCCGATCCTACGTGGACATCCCTCTCACAATCCAGGCTCCCAACTGCTCACCTGCCTGCCTTTCTGATGGTCCCTAACCGCTTCTGTCTGCCAGCCTGATCACCCCCTAATCACTCCCCTTCCAGCCTGATTGATGCCTAACTGCTCCCCTGCCAGCCTGTTTGCCCCTAACTGCCCTACACTGTGGGCTCAGTCACCCCAACTTCCCTCCTCTGCCAGCCTGGTCACCCCTAACTGCCCTTCTCTACAGGCTTGATCACCCCCAACTTCCCTCCTCTGCAGGCCTGGTCCCTGCCAACTGCCCTCCCCTGCTAGCCATCTTGTGGTGGCCATCTTGTGTCCACATGGGGATAGGATCTTGTGACCACAGGGGGGTAGTCATCTTACGTGTTGGAGTGATGGTCAACCTGCATATTATTCTTTTATTAGATAGGATGGAGGTCTGGTGCACAGTTGGGGGCCAACTGGTTTGCCCTTAAGGGTCTCCTGAATCAGAGTGGGGAATGGGGTTGCCTGGGCGAGGGGCCTGTGGTGGTTTGCAGGTTGGCCATGCCCCCCAGCAACCCAAGTGGAGGCCCTGGTATCTGGTATTTATTTATCTTCTATAATTAAAACTTTGTAACCTAGAGTGGAGCCAAGCCTTCTGCTGGCACAGCCATTCAAACTTTGTTGCCTTAAGCAGAGGCCTGGGTCAGCCAGGGTGTGTGGAAAGTTTGGCTCCCTCCACTGCCAGGGGCAACCCAAGCCTCCCTCAGTGGCAGCAGTCATTGAAACTTTGTTGCCTTAACCTCTGCTGGCCAGACTTTGTGGAAAGCTTGGCTTCCTCCATCGCTAGGGGCCACCCAAGCCTTTCTCCTGCTCTATGGCCATAACCATCTGGGTTGGGTTAATTTGCATACTTGCTCTGATTGGCTAGTGGGCGTGGCTTGTGAGTGTAGAGGAGATGCAGTCAATTTGCATATTACTCTTTTATTAGATAGGACCAGCCTTGGTCAAGAGCCAGGAACTGCATTCCATCCCTAGGAGCAAAATGCTCCTCAGCACTTAAGGCCCCATGAAGCTCCCCTCTGCACACACACAGTCCCCTCTTCACGCACACAGCACCCCTCTGCCCACGCACGGCTCCCCTCTGCCCATGCACAGTCCCCTCTGCACACGCACAGTTCCCTCTGCATATGCATAGGTCCCCATGCCACATAGCACTCACATGTTCACATGCTGATGCTTGCCACCTGTCAGTGCACACACACATGCTTCCCAAGAGGGCTCCTGCCCAAGGCCCTTTGGTTGCCTCCAGGCACAGCAGGAAAGTGGCAGAAACCACAGAGGCCACAGAGCCACGCAAGAAGCAGAGCAGAGGCCTCTAGTCTCTATATATAAAAGCTTAAATGCCCATCCACCCTCACTTGGATCCTCTGTTTCCTCAGCTGGCTGCCATCCCCCTTCCTCCCAGGGCAAACACCATGAGCTCAGCTCACACTGCAGAGGGGACCCCTAACCAGCATATTCCATCTCTCAGCCACACACCTGCCCAGCCCAGTAAGCTCTCTGTGGACACCAGAAGCAGGCACTGTACCTGTCCATCCTTCTGAGCTCCAAGGAGCTTCACTGAAATCACACAGCAAGGCCTGACTCCAGCGAGCCAGGTCCAAGGACCCACATTGAGGGGGCCACAACCCCTGACACCCTTACAGGTGGTGTCATGTCCCAGGGCAACCAGAGATGGTTACAGTTGGTCCCATTTTATAGATGAAGAAATAGGCTCTAAGAAATCACTCAACTAACAAGTGGCAGAACCAGGAACCCAAACCTGATGATCCCAAAGCCCCAAATCAACTTGTGATTCTCCAACAGAGAATAAAAGAAAGCCTGTCCAGGGTTTCTTACAAAAAATTCACATTCCATCTTGCTGCATTCCAAAATTTTACTGGTAAAGATAACACTTTGGGGATATAACCAATACAGTGAGACAGAATGTGCAGCAGAATGACATGTCAAACTAGAAAACATTTTCAGGTTCCTCCTGCCCCTCAAAGCTCCAGGGCCTCGCCCCACTCAGCGATCTGTTTTTTTGGTTTTGTTTTGTTTTATGGTTAACATTCAATATTTATTAGTTCAAATGTACAGAATAATGATTAGACACTTATTACTAATGGGTCTAGTACCCACCTGGCACTGTACATAGCACATATGTCTCCTTTCCACCCCTCAGTACATGCCCTCACCTGCGCCCATCCCCCCCCCCCCACACGGTATTATATCCATTGGTTTGGCTTATATACATGCATAAAAGGCCTTCGATTGATCTCTTACAGCTCCCCCTTCCCCAACCTCCCATGTCTTCCTGCTGTAGTATGACAGTTTGTTCAATGCTTCTTTGCCTCTGTATTTGTTTTTCCCCCCCCCTGATTCTTTTCTTTAAAAACATCTTGCCTCTGCAGACTAGAAATAAACCTATAAGAACAAAAAATGTTTGAATTCCAATTTCAATGTCCAACAGTTCTGAGTCCCAGTTTCAATGTCAAACGGTTCCTTATGTGTACACGTCAGCAATGGTAGCTGGATGGTGGACAAATGGTGGCAATGCAGGTCCGACCCTCTCTGGTTTGGTCCTAGGCATCCTGTAGCAATGCACAGCTGTTGACTGCTAGCATGGCAAGGCATTGTCAGCGTCTTCCATCTCTGGACTGTTTCTCCTTTTGTCTTCGTGGTTGGAGCAGACCTGTCAGTTCCTCTCTTTTGTAGAAATCCACTTGGTCTTGGAGTTGTTTTCTGAAAGTATATAAACATATTCTTGACCAAAAGTTAATAAAGGATTCTTTTCTACAAAATTGACTTGGGGTCCTTTTTATTTTTGCCCAATTTTCCTTTGGCTTATTTTAACACCATGTGTGTTTTTCATGGGTGTCTTGTGCTGCTGAGCGGTGTACCTTTGGAGGTGGAGGTCCCAGAATCCGTGGGTCTGCAGCTGTGGCAGCAGGGTTCTGGCTAGAGTGGCTGCTGGGTTGTAGGGCAGTTCCAAGGCCTGTCTGGTTGGTGTTGTTGATGAGTTCCCAAAGAAAAGCCATTTTCCCCTTCAAGATGGCGTAGGCTCTGTGCCTGAGTCCTGCAGTCCGGGAGTGCCTGCCTCGGTGGTAATCTCTCCTTGTCCAAGAGAGCCTGGACTGCTAGCAGCTGCTGCTCCTGCGAGATTTAACTGTCCCTTCTCACTCACACACACACACTGCACACATCCACACACTCGCCTTTCATCTGCTCACTTACTTCCTCTCCCTCACCTCCATCCTGAAAACCGCCATCATTTTTTTCTCTTGGCGATCTGCTTTTAAGTCTGTGTTCTGGAAGTCACTGGGCAGGACACAGTCCTGGTCGAACAGCTGACTGACCAGGAAGCCACTGGGCTTTCTTGGGAAACTGCACCTTAGAATCCTTAGACTGCCGAGCTAATCGGCAGGGAGCAAGTTACCTCCTTCCTCTTTCAGTGACTTTTTCTTTCCTTCATGAAATGCTGGTGAAAGTGAAAAACGATGTTTGGTTTCCTCTTTACATCCTCAATAGGACACATAAAAGCTTGGCCAGCCCCACAATAATGCCTTGAAATGGGACTGCTTGGTCAGAAACCCCAGTGTAGAAAATAACCACCTAGCCCTGGCCCTTCCCAGGGTGAAGGTCCCAGGGGGCTGAAGGAGCTATTTCCTCCTCCACACCTATCTCCAGAGAGAAAGAAAGCCTTGCCCCAGGTGGGGAGTTTCCAGTCGCTCCAAGCTGCAAGACTCCCTCCTCTCCTCACCTAGTCCCTCCCAGGGCCTGAAATTCCACCTGGACAGCAGATAAGCCTGTGAAAGTCAGTGGGCTGGTGGCTGCGCCAGCCTGGAACAGAGCACAAGGAGCAGAGGCAGCAGAGGCCAAGTCAGGCTGGTGAAGGGGCTGGTGCCTGTGAGGACCGGCTAGGCTGGAGCGGGGGAGGCCACAGAACAGCAGTAGCCACTCACCAAAGGCACCGAAGCCTTACAAGTGTCCTCTACATCCTGTGAGGAGATAGAGAGGTTCCCCAGGAAAAGAAACGGGCTCAAAGTCCTGATCTCAAGGCTGAGGGTGAAGCTGGAATGTGAACACAGCTATTAGCCAACCTTCCTGGGGGGTCTGCCTGTAGGAGGTGAGGCTAGGGCACCACTGGAACCCAGGGCTTACTAGGGGGCCCTGGCTGGCAGGATAGGCTACCCTCCCCCTCAGGGACCCTCCACCAGGCTGGGCCCATTCCTCAGAGAACCAGGAGTCCACAGGCGGCAGGAGGGGTTCTGAAGGGCCAAGACCATCCAGAGGAAGGCTGCCCCTTACAGAATCAAGGCTAGCAGCCCTTCCTCCTACCCATCCGCCCCACCTAACGACACTCCAGTGAGGAAAGGGCTGCTCACCCGCTGCCCCTCCTTGTTGCCCCACCCAACTTCACCCCTCACAGCTCGAACCCGGTGGCCCTCCCATGAGGAGCCTGCATCCTGAACACTTGGCCTTGCCCACTAGGCTGTGAGGCTCCGTTCTCCTTGGATGCCCTCCCCAGGTTGCAGGCAGGAAAGCAAGGTCCCTGCCCTGGAGGGACCAGTGCCCTGAGGGATAACTCTACATCCACCAAGGAGAAACCTGCAGAACCCAGATGGGAAAGGGAGGGGAAGGGAAGGGGAAGGAAGGTGCTGCTCTTAGGAAGGAGCTCAGGGACCTGACACCTGAGGAGGGAGGGCAGACCAGGCACGCGCAAAGGCCCTGGACCAAGGCCAATGTGTCTGAAGAGAGGGCTGTAAATAGAAAGGGGGGTTTTATGGAAAGGAGCCTCCCAGGGTGAACTGGGCAGGCGCAGTGGGCTCTCCCACCCAGGCACTCTGTTCTTCTGGGAAAGGCTGGCCCATGCTGTGAGCTAGCCCTCACCACAGTGCCTGCATCTAGGCTCACACACTTTTGCTACATGGCAGTGAGACCAAGGGGATCAGCCCTAGAGAGACACCATGCGGTCCACCTTCAGGAGTCTTCCTTTCGCTCCTTCCCAGCGTGACTTCAAGGGCGAGGAAGAAATGCAGCGAGCCCTGCATTTCTCAGAACATATGAGCCTTGCTCCCTGCTCAAATAAACTCATAACATTCTCTACAAGTCTGGACATTTCTTTCACTGACATTGAAGCCTTTTGACCTGACCTGCAGTTTTAAAAGAGCTCAGGCAGCTGGGGGGATGCCCTGCAGGGCAGGATGCACAGAGCGGCTCAGGAGGTGCTGCAGTGATGCAAGGCAAGAGCAGGAAATGGTGAGAAGTGGTCAGATAAAGAGTGACAAAGAAGTGAAAGGGACTCCAGGGTTGAGCCAGGGGAAGCAAGGAACTGCCATCATCTAAGGCAGGGACACCTGGGGATCCTGGTGAGTCTGTGGCACCTACAAATGTCAGGAAAGGAGGCAGGGACACACCAGCCAGGGGCCCTGGGTGGTCAGGACAGACCCCACCATCAGACTCCTGCTACTCCCCATTCCCAATCCACCTGCCTCATTCACACCTTGGGCGGTGACCAGCTCAGCTGTTCTGAGCAGCTCTACAAAAAGGGGGCTTGAGTCGGATAGGTGGGTAGGTGGGAGGAGCACCTATTGCTGAGGCCCTGCTGGTGGGAGGGGCCTGAGCAGCAGGGGCAGAGAGAAGCCCATGCACACAGCACTGGCTGGGACGCGCAATTCTGATCCGTGACCGCAGTGTCGCAGAGCCGCATCATGGGTATGTGGAGTGGACAGCTGTGGGTGTATAGGAAGAGGGCTCAGCAGAGAGGTGCCTGGCTTGCTTCCCATCCCATTATGTATCTATCCAAGACTCCTCCTACTCAAGCCAGAAACCTCTGGCAGCCCTGCCCAGCGCGGCCTCACCTCCTCAGCAGCCTCCTTACCCTCAGCTGGGCAAGCCCTCCACACACCCTGCCCCTTTGGTAAAAAGGTAAAATGATAAGGACCCATGGGAACCACGCAGCAGCAGAAAGGACTGGCTCCTTCCCACCATCAGAGCCACCAACGGCAGTACCAGCGCCAAGCGGAGGGACGCAGCCACTCTGTGGAGAGGCTCAGAGAGGGCCACAGCCAGGTCTCTGCCGCCTGTCACATGGGGCCTTTAGGGGACAGGCACGCCCTCCCTTGGCCCAAGGCTCCACACCACCTGTTCAAAGATGTCAGCACAGCCACCCCCGAGCAGCCGCCCACCTGTCCACTCCATCCAAGTGTGTGCTATTCTCAGCCAGGCTGGATGCTGCCATCAGCATGGTAGACTCCGCCCCAGGCGGCCCACCGCCCCTCATCAGCTGCTTCCTGAGCTCTGGGAGAGAAAAGCCTGTCCAGAGGGGCAGCAGGCGTGGCCCAGCCCACAGCAAAGCATAGGCGGGGGTGTATGGGAGGGGGACAAAGCCCTGCCCACACCCACCTACCTTGCCTGGGGGCCAAGCAGATGTCTGACCAGTGGAGGGCCATGGAACCCCACAGTCTTCAGCAGGAAACTTGCTTCCCTCCTAATGCCCAACCAAGCTGGCCCTTTGGGTCACCTCCTCCAAACAGCCTCCCTAACCCCACCTGAGGCACAGAGACTCACTTGTCCCTCCAGAAGCCCTCGGTCCTTTGCATGTCTGTTCCTGTCTGAGCTCAACCTAAATGTGCAACTAGGTTATTCACTCATTTTCCCAATCCAAATCCTCCATTTCCAGGTTTGTGTAGCTGGAACTATTAAATAGTACAGTAAAGAGGAAGATAAGCAGTACCTATCATTTTGTTGTTGTTATTTTTGTTTTCAAAGGAGTTGCTCAATGCCCAGTCAGCTTTCAACAGCTCCCACCCAGTCCTGCCCACTGAGGTCGCAACAGGACATGGCAGTAGGTAGCCTGGCCCACTGCCCCCAGGCTTGGGAGCAGTGCTGGTGGCTTCCCAAGTCCCCAGTGCCTGGGAGGCACCACAGGGAATCCCCACTTTGTGGATGGAGAATCAGGGAGTAGGATCTTGCTGGTTCTGGGGTGGCCATGCGCCCAGCCCAGGGCTGAATCCATTGCAGGTCACTGGAGCCAAGGCAGGAGGAAGGTGGGAAGGGAATGGAAGAGGAGGGGGTGTTTGATCAACTTACAGGTCAAGAATCAAGGCTGGGGAAAATGGAGCAAGAGAGGACTACAAACACACTAGAGAAGTCATGTGACTGTCCCAGCCCTGCTGGGGAGTGGGAGGAGAGCAGGGTGGCTTCCCAGGCTCCTTCTGCTAGCCCTGCACCCACTATGCTATTGCTAGCGGGGACGGAGAGGTAGGAGGAACAGTGCAGAGCAGGGACTGACGGGAAGGCACCATCCTCCAACCCCAGCAGGTGCCGAGGTCAGCACACAGTGAGCAAGCAGAGGCCACCCGTCTCCCCAGGAGGCCATATGCCTCAGGTCCATGCCCAGGCACCAGAGCAGGGCAGGTCCCAGCCTACCTCTACCCTGGAGGAGGGAGAGAGGGCCCGCTGAGCACTCAAGACCCAGCTCTAACTTCCCGGACTCAACAGTGTCGGCGAGCCCAGCTCACCATCCAAAGGGGTCCGAGCCTGGCCCACATCTTTCCTCTCCCTCCAAAGGCTCCAGAAGTCGCCCATCTCCTGCCTGGCCCTGAGACAGCACTCAGCGAGCTGGGGAGCTGGCGCTGAAAGAGCTGATGCCTACTAGAGCAGAGACATGGGAGCCCCAGCAGAGTGTGGAGGAAGCAGGGACCCCCCAGAGGGGTCTCTCCCAGCCTTGTCTCCCTGCACCAGATCTGTTCCTAGTGCCCAAGGGCGGGCCCAGGACTCAGGCATATTGGCCATAGTCCGAGGAGAGGCTGTGCTGAGCAAAGGGTCCAAAAAAAGTAGCAGCAGCTGTTGGAAAAGGGGCCAGACTGCAAAGGCTCTCCTGGCGCCTTCTGTCTTCTGGCCCCACCGCCTGTTAAAGAACCTCAAGCCACAGGAGTGTTTGGAACCTTGACCACACCAGGCAGCGCTGCCCCTAGCCTCTTCTCACACATGACCCCACTGATGTCCACCCACGGTCTGCACTTACAGCCATGGCGTCCTACCAGCCCACCTCCTCCAAGAGCCTCAAGCTCTGACGCAAGAGAGCCATCTGGTCATCGGCCTGGCCTTGAGGGCTGCGTGAAAGGGGTAAACTGGTCCATGACGGCTCCCCAGCTCTGAAGCTCTTCGATCTCAGTGTGTCACCACTCCTCAGGGTCCCTAGACAGATAGGGGCAGGTATCCATGCAAGGGGGCAGGTACAGGCACTGTACCGGCTCAGCAAGGCGAGGGCACAGGCCACCCAGCCCAGGACCCCTGCCCTGAAGGGTAAACTTGCGACAACAGCCCTCTCCAGACCCTTGCCTTTCTGGACAGGCTGCATTCTAACCTGCTAGGGGGCTCAGGACTCCCTCTCACCCCAGCACCTTCCCTTCCTCAGAAAGCCAGAGCTTCCACGGCCCAGGACATGAGGTGCTGGATCCTCAGTGAGCCCAGGCTGGGAGATGAACATGGCTGGCCACACTGAGAAAGGAAGGTGAGCAGGCTGGGGCAGTGGCATCTGGTCAGGGCGGCTGGTCCCTCTCGCCCTCCAGTGCCTGAGCCCCTCCCCCTCACACACATTCCAGCCACCCCGAATGGCTTCCAGAACGCCCCTTCCCACCCCACAACCTACCTCCTTGCCCTTCAAACCCAGCTCAGAGATCACATCTTCTGGGAAGCCTTCTTGGCTGCCCAGGATGGATGGGCAGCTCTTCACAGCCCTAGTGCCCTTGTCCTACCCCACCTAGTGCTGGGCTGGGCACTGTGTGGGGGCAGGGTCTCTGTCCTCAGCACCCTCAACCTCTTGCCTCCTGGCCCTCGGAGCAGGCTGTGGGTGCGAGGATGGTGCTGGCAATGCAGAGGTCATCCCAGCCCTTGCAGATGATGCGGGGTAAGAGGCCGAGGTGTCTAAACCAGGAGCCAGCCCCATGGCCTACGAAAGACCTGAGGGCTCCAGGACGCCCTACTGAACTCAGGCCTTGGAACCAGCCCCATAGCCTGTGGTGGCTGCAGCCCGGAGTCACCCCCACTCCCTCAGGCCCAGACGCATGCTTGGTGCCCCACTGCACGTGACCTCACGCTGCAGAGGTGGAGATGTGGAAGCTCACTGACTTAGCGTGAGGTGGGAACAGCAGTAGGGACCCGGGCCCGTGATCCCATTGCCAGTGCCATCCTCTCATCCATAGCCTGCCCAGGCAAAGGGCAGGATGCAGGGATGGGGGCTCAGGATACTGAGAGCAGAGACCCTGCCCCAACATGATGCCCATTCTCCAGGGCACCATGCACAGTTCTCAGTGCTGAGAGCTCACTGACCCCTGCCAGGCTCCAGCTCCCACCCTTGGCCATGCTTCGGTCTTGATCCCACCCCATCTGCGGGGCACTGGGGCCTGAGCCAGAACCCTGGGGGAAAAGGGATATTCTGGAAGCAGAGAGAAGAAGCCCAGCAATGAGTGGAAGAGAGTGAGGGTAACAACGCCTTGGCACCTGACAGCAAGTCTCAGGCCCAGCAAGTCCCGGTCAGCAATGGCCAGCACTGGAGTCACCTCCGAGACTTCTCAGGTTGAAAGAGCACCATGCAGAGGCCCAGGCTGTGGCCTAAAGCCAGGCAGGACTCTCCAGAAGGGCCCCAGCCCATTCCTGGAAAACCCATTTCTGGGCCCAAACAGGGCCGCCCTGGCTCAAGCAAGCACACCCTACGTGGAGGAGGTGTGGGCAGGGTACCTGGGTCCCCTGAATGGCTATGGTGGGACACGGTGCCCTCCATCTGATGCCAGGGCCTGCACTCTCACCACTGCCATCTCTGCTCTCTGAATGCCTGAAATCCTACAGCCACAGTCCCTCCCTGGCACCCTGAAGAATGTGCACCTATGCAACAGGTGTGCACTAGTATGTGTGTGGCCTACTGGGGACACCAAGCACCCGGAGGAGGCAGGACCTGGCTTCATGGAGCAGGAATTCCAGAGTGCTTCCCCAGGCTACCACATGTCCACCTGGACCCAGGAGAGCTGCTCTCTACTCACAGGGCCAAGCTCCCAGAGCAGCAGGACCCAGACTTCTAGACTCCACTTCTGGAAAAATTTCCTGTGTGTGTGTGTGTGTGTGTGTGTGTGTGTGAGAGAGAGAGAGAGAGAGAGAGAGAGAGAGATCAGCAGCAGGACTATTTCCTCCCCAATAATATTAAGAAACAACTAGTATTACTATCATTTAACCAAAGAAACATTTAAACAGAAGTAGACAGATATAACTCAGAATAAAGGGTGTTCTTTATATTGAACTAGAGGCCCAGTGCATGAATTCATGCACAGTGGGGTCTAGCCGGCCCACCCCGATAGGGCTGATTGGGCTGGGCCAGCGGGGGAGAGGGGGTAGGGGGCGGTGAGGAGCTGTGGGCAGTTGGCAAGCTGGCCCCACCCCCGAGTCAAATTCCTGGTTTAGGGGACAATTTGCATATTAGCCTTTTATTATATAGGATAAACTAGTTGTAGCTTTTATACTTGGGAAATACACAGACATCACATGGCCTCATTTCCATGCAGAAATACCTGTCCTAGATTTGCATCAGGAAACCCCAGGCCATCCCTTGGCCCCAGAGTCTACAACACAACCTAAAAGGGAAAAGGTCACACCCCAACATGTTAAGTCTAGATGCTGGGTAAGGATTCAGGGGGAGCCTGGAGCCCCAAATCTCACTTAATAGGAAAGAGAGAGGAGGTCTTGGGGACCAAAATCTGTTAAATGGCCCCCCTAACAGATAGTCTTCCTGGTCAGGAGGGCTTTACTCTTCTAATTTACATATCCCCAGGCAACCCAGACAGCTGACCAAAAGAGTGGACGGGCAAGTCACACCACTGTTCTGAGCCTCAGTTTCTCCATCTGCTGAATGGGAATCTTAACGACCTCACTAGACTGCAGGAAGGATGAGAATTTTCACCAAGCACCTGGCACACAGCAGCTACACAATAAACCACGGCTCTTACTATTAAGTTAACATTTAACAAAAGGCACCCTGAGGGCAGGAAGAATCTGCCTTTCTCTTCAAGACCCAGCCTTGGCATAGAGCCAGCTCTCCTGCCTGGTCCAGAGCCATGTGGCCTCTTTGGGAGATGGCACCTCCTTTAGGAGACCACAGGCCTGTCCTTTGCTCAGATCCATATAATCTGTAGAATACTTACTAGTACTCTGGAACACATACCATCTGTTTCAGACAAGGTAACTGAGGCTCAGAGAGGTCAGCATGACTTTCCCAGGGTGCAAACTGGTGGGAGAGATCCAAGCCCAGAGCTCCAGAGCTGAGTGGTTCGGCTCACCTGCAGTGCTGCCTGGTGCAGCCCCTACACCCTGGGCAAGAGCCTGCCTTCCAAGGCTGCCAGGCCTGCCCTCTGTCCCTTTCCCTTGCAGTTTTAATCCTAAAGAGGCAGCTTGGGAAAAACATAGTCTAGACCAGGTGACACCCAACAGGAAGCTTTCTTCCCCAGGCCCTCAACCTGCACATCCACGCCCAGGGCCCCTCAGGAAAGGCTGAGCCAAGGCGATTCCTGAGGAAAGCAGCCCCTCCCCCCCTCCCACCTCTCCATCCAGAACATCAGATCCTGGAGTAAAGGCTTGGTTTTGCTTGGCCTGTACATCCACCTAAAACAGCGCCCTCAACCCAGGGTTTTAATAAAAAGTTCTATCATTTTATGTTAATGATTACTCATTTATTTCAGCCCTTTGTCTTCAGCTTATCGCTATTGAAATAAATCTACGTTTCTATGAAAATTGAAGCTTTTGTTTTTGCAGCCACATACACTTAAATCTTGTTTATTTGGTCCCCATTAGCCTTTGAATTTGACAAGCTTGTTCTACACAAAGACACTGGGCTCAAGGAGTCCTGTGACTTGTCCAAGGCCTGCTTGCCTGCCTAGCCCTCACAAGCACTCTCTTCTTAGGTGAGACAGAGGCCTAACATCAAGAGGAAGATCAGGAATGCTAGAACTTCCTGGAGAAAGAACCATGGAGGCCAGTCTCAGGTGAAGGAGAAGGGAGAGGCAGAGCATTCTCTTCCATTGTCCAGCGTAGACAACTTCGTGCGGAGTGGGGCCGGCCAGGCCAGAGGCAGGAGAGCGATGAGGTGAGAAGGAGCCTTGAGGGTTAAAATGCAAGAGTGCATGGCTCGTCTTCTACAGAACCCACAGAGTACAAGATAGCCCTGAATTCAAGCTCCGAGGAAAGGCATAAACCAGGGACAAAGCCAGCCCCAATCTGCTGCCCGTTACCCACACATTCCCCAGCCAACATCCACCAAGCCCCACAGACATTCTACCAGGTGATGCTGTCAGGAACCTCCATGTAAAGATGATGAACCCTGTACACCAGTGGTCGGCAAACTCATTAGTCAACAGATCCAAATATCAACAGTACAACGATTGAAATTTCTTTTGAGACAAAAACCAACTTCTGCACATGGGCCATGAAGTTTCAATCACACTGTACGTGCGCGCCCACACGTGGTATTTTGTGGAAGAGCCACACTCAAAGGGCCAAAGAGCTGCATGTAGCTCGTGAGCTGCAGTTTGCCGACCACTGGTGTACACCAATAGCTTGAGCTCACAGAGAAACTGCTCTGATCTGAGACCAAGAGGTGCAGGAAAGCTGGTACAAGCTTAGCGAGAGCTTGGGACATTCTAGAGAGAGAGCACAAGGGAGGAAGAGGGGAGAGAGCAGTGGGGGTAGCTCATGAGTGGAAAGGGCAGGAAGAGTCCTCAGACATTCGAGAACAGAGAGATGGATGCCAAGGGGAAATGAAGATGGAGAATATGGACGAAGAGGAATGTGTTTGGATGGGGCCTGGGAAAGGGGTCAGAGGAAGATCTGGAGCATCAGAGGCTCTCCCAGAGACCTAGGTGGGCTTCCTGCTCCCAGCGCCTGCTCTTGGGTGTATTGAGGCTGCTGCGAGGACACGGACTGGTTGTAAAGGCCTGATTCCTACTATGGAAGCCAAAATGGATGCTGTAGGAGGAGCCTTGAGCACCAGATGAGCTGGTGCCCACCTGGCTGAGTGTCAGGGGTATAAATAGCCACTGTTGCACCTTCCCTCTGGTGAGCACCTGCTCCCGAAGGCCCACCTTTCTGTCCATGGGCTGCCCCTCTCCACCAGGCTTCCCACCAGACACAGGGCATGCACACCCCTGCAGGGCCCTCTTCCTCCCAACCGCCGCCCACCCCCTGCATCCCCCACACCTGCACAATGCCAGCCTCTCATAGGCACCCTTAGGAGGATTCCTGGGCATGGACCTCAGAGAGCAGGCCAGATTCCACCCATGCCCCAGCTGTCCCTTTTCCCCAACCGACCCCTCCCCCAAGGGGTCAAGCTCCACAACCTCTAAACCTGTCATCTGACCCAGCTTCACCCGAAATTAGCTCTGTCCAGCCAACCTACTGAAGCCTAAAAATGGGCACTGTCATTTATAGAGAGGGTCCAAGAAGCCAAGCACAAAGGGAAGATGACCTCATGGTGCCTTGGGCCTGAGCTCTGGGGCAGCGGGGGCTGGGGGTGAGCAGCAGTGCCACCATGCTGGCAGACCCTGGCAACCTTTTCCATACTTCCTCCTGTTCTCCCGGCACCAGGCCCAGAGGCCACAGGCCTTATAGCCAAACCTCTGCACCAACAAAGCCACACACCCTGCTCCCCATTGCTCCTGGCTCAGCCCAGGCTCAAGCTCAGGCACAGGACACATGGCCAGTTGGGACAGCCCAGCCGATCCACAGGCCAGTGCAAGGTTCCCAAGCCGCCAAACGTCCTTGTTTGTTCATAAATAGCCACGCAGCACCTGCAGGGACCCGAAAAGGCCCTATCCCCCGTTCCTTGTCCCTCAGGAGGCAGAATGCAGGCAGGCTGGCCGAGGGGTTGGCCAGGCCAGGACCCTGGAGAGACACAGGTACCAGGGGGCAAGCTTTTCTGACCATACTGTGGCCCTCTGAAAGTGGCGGACTGAGAACGCTCAGGAAGTGCCCTCCTGCGGCAACTGGACAGCTAGAATCACCACTTACTCATTGATTTGGCAGAGGCAATGGGCAAGTTGAGGTACCTGTGAGACCACTGGCAACATGAGTTAGAGGTAGTGTTGTCACCACCAGAAGGTGCAGGAAGGTCGCAGGTCTTGGCACTCAGGCTGTGACAGACTCGGAGCAGGACAGAGAGGTTCCGTGGGCTGAGCCATCAGGTTTCGTGGGGAGGGTACCCAGCGGCCCCAACAAAGGCATGGATAGAAGGAAGGCTGCTTTCTGAGACACAGGGGAAGCTTACTGTGCTGCTGGGGCTTTGGATGGGGACCCTAACCGCTGCCCAGCAACAGCATGAAGCTGCTCCAGGCCCATGCAGCCCGCTGGGGTGGGCCAGCCCTGATACAAGGCCAGTATCCACAGCTGATCAGCTATCAGCCAAATGCCTATGGCTACAAAACAGGGCTAAAGAGGGAGCAGTGGCAGTGCAGTGGGGTCAATGATGACATTGACACTTGCATGGAGGGACAATCCAGGCCTACTGCCCCTGAATGACTGAAAGATGCCCTGAAGTGACAAGGCAGCCAAGGCAAAGGGGACACAGCAGGAGGACGAGGGCCACAGGAGGGGTGGAAACTGGTCTCAGCCAACTGTGGGTCGCTCTTTGATCTCTCTGGCCCCTTGGGAGCAGGGAGCAGGCTTAGGGCAGAGCTGCCCCAGGCGAAGAGGATAAGAGACTCCTCCCCCACCTGGAGACTGAAGCCACCCCAGCACCTGCTGGCTATCTATAGGGCTCTAATCCGTCCTCCAGGCCCTGCAGGCAGAGGGAGTGGTGAAGTAGGGGGTGGGAACGGCTAGGGCCGCCAGCTCTGCAGTGCGGGCCCTGCCTCCACCACCACCGCCTATCTCAGCCTGGGACCAGGATGAGGCACAGGGCTCAGGGAGGCGCGGGGAGCTCTCATCCAGGCACCCCCTCCAACACCGTCACGTGGCTTAATCCTTAGGGATCCCACAGGCCCCAGCTGCAAAAGTCATTTTTTATAAACAGCCACGAGCCTAGCAAGAGAAGGCCAGCGTCTGCAGGCGCCCACTCGGCCGCACAACGCGCAGGAGGCACAGCCCAAGGTGGGGGCATCGGCCGGAGGATATAATCCGCATCTCACATTTCAGAGTCCGAGAGGGCAGGGGAAGTGGCGTGAGCGGCAGGCAGACCCAACGCTCGAGCCAGAGGCGCTGGCGACCAGGCCGAGCGAGCGGACCCCCGCCGGCCCGCGTGTCCTAACACCCCGCGCCCGCCGCGCTGCCGGCCCCGGGGCTCCAGGGAGCCCCGCGCCCTCCTCCGGCGGCTCCCCTCTCGGCTGCGACCCCGAAAGCCGGCCGCCACCCCTCCCCCGCGCCGGAAACTCGGAGCCCCGCGGGGAGGGGGGTGGAGGGAGGGGGAGCTGCGCAGCCCTCGGTTCCCCAGAACTCACAGGCCGCAGGCGCCCTCGGGAAAGGAAGCCCAGTCCCCGGCACCGGCGGACGAGGGGCAGAGGAAGGAGGGCACCGGGCAGAGGCGGGCGGGAGAAGGGCGGCCTCGGGAGACCCCGGTGCCGCCGCCGCCGGAACCGGGGGCAGCCCCTCCCCCGCGCCGCCGGCCCGGGGGACCCGCGAGGCCCGACCGCCTGGGGCGCCACCCCCTCCCATTTTCGCGGCCCTCGGCCTCCAGGGCGAGGTTACCTGGACCTCGCCACCAGAGGGACGGTCAGCGTGCGGAGAAATAAATACCTAAGGCCCGGGAGGGGAACAGCGGAGCCGCTCAGTCCCTGCGGGGTCGAGAGGGCAGATGCTGCGGGCCCCAGAGGGAGCCCAGAGCTCGGGGACGAAGGCCTCGGAAATGGGCGCCCGGAGGTGACAGCGCCGAGCCCGGCGGGACAAAGGCAGGTGGCGGGGCCACGCTCTCGGCTCGCTCACCTTCTCCTGCGCCCGGGTGAGCTTCTTCTGCATGTTGCTGGCAAACTTCCCCGCCGTCACCCCCTTGCTGCCCATCTCCGCCATCGCGTCTCGGGCCTCGCCCGCTGTCGGGCGCCGAGGTCCCAGCCCCGGCCGCCGTCTCCGGTCCGGCTCCCGCCGCGCACTGGAGAGCAGAGACCGCAGCGGAGGCGGGGCGTGCGCCCCGGAGCCGGCGAGCGCGACGCGGACCGAGGGAGGGACGCAGTGAGGGGGCGGGGGAGGGCTGGGCCTGCGGCGGTCAGTCTCCCAGCCCGCCGGACCGCGGACGCTGCCTTTTAAAGGGCCTCTCCTCTCCGGCGCGGAACCGCTCGGCGGGTCTGGGGGAGCGACGCGCGCGTGGGCTGGGCTTCCGCCAGCCGGACGCGCGGGACAGGGGCTAACGCGACAGCCGTGGGTCCCGCGCCACCGCAGGCCTGGTTCCCCTCCCAGGATCACCACCCGCGGCCCAGGAGGGAAGGCCAGGTGATAGCGGTGCTTTCACGAAGCGGAGGCGGGTGGTGATTGGTACACACTTCTGGAATCCGGGAGCCCTGCCTCCCCCCCCCCCCCCCCCCCGGCCTCCTCGGGGCCTGCACACTCACCGGTGTCCACCTGGGTGCTCTGGAGGCCGCGGGATGTGTTCACATTTCTGTCTCGGGCACCTAACCCCATGCCAGTCAGGCGCCTAGTCTTCTGATTTGCTGGGAGTTATTTTCCAATAATAGCCCAACATTCCTGAGTGCTCGCTGGATGTGCACTCTGCCAGGTGCTCCTGCTCAGCATTGCTGCATTCAGTCTCCATAACAGCCCTATGATGTGGGTGCTGCTACTAAAATGCATTTAACAAAATAATACAGTTACTATTTTATCAATTCTATTAATGATGATAGAATTATTATTCCCATCTTGCAAATGAGGCAGAGTTCTGGCTTTCAGGCTTTTGCCCACTATACCCTGGATATCTCCTTTTGCTCGCAGGGAGAGAGAAGGTTAATGACCACTATTTAAAGAGAAGATAAGGTCACTGCTAACCAACTTTGCCAACAGACCATTGATACCATACATACAGGTTGGGGCAAATTAGGGCTACCGTTGTTCACATGGAAAATAATATATATGTATCTATATATATAAAAGTCTCAGCAAACCAAGACCAAAGGACCAGTCACTATGATGTGCACAGACCACCATGGGGCAGACACTCAATGCAAGAGCTGCCCCTGGTGGTCAGTGTGCTTCCACAGCCAACCTCCCTGCCGCCTGTGGTCCCTTCCCCACCCGGCCCCAATTGGTCCCATGGCCAGCCAGGCAGAGGGACCCCACTTGTACATGAATTTGTGCACTGGGCCTCTAGTAATAAATAATACAAGAATAAACTGTTTCACTTACAACTAGGAACCTACTTTTCCCCACCTTATATGTGTTCTATCCAAACCCCTTTCCCAAGTCATATCAGGTCTTTTAAAGAGACCATATCTCTTCTCAGGAAGGCTTCTCAGGGACTGTGGGCTGAGTTCAGTGGAGAGAGGTGCCTTGGAGGCCCTGCTGAGAATGAGGAGGCCTGGACAGGAGCCAGGGAAGGGGTACCTGGGAGCAGCAAGAGCTCATAGGCCACACCCCTTATACAAGTGGAAAAACAGGCCCAAAATTTAGAAGTTCAGACTGGATTCCCCAGCTTGTTCTCTCTTCTCTCTGCCTGGGAGGTCCCCTGCACTCTGGATCCTCTGGGTCCTCCCATTAATGCTCAGCACCTAGAAGTGAGAATCTTTTTTTTCTCTCTCAATATAATTTTATTGATTTTAGACAGGAAGGGAGAGAGAGAGAGAGAGAGAGAGAGAGAGAGAGAGAGAGATGAGAGAAAGTCATTGATTGGCTGCCTTCTGCACACTCCACACTGGGGATCTAGGCCACAACCTGAGCATGTGCCCTGATCAGGAATTGAACCATGACCAGCTGGTTCATAAGTCAATGCTTAACCACTGAGCTGTGCAGGCCAGACTTTTAAAAAATATTTATTGTTGAAAGTATTACATACATCCCTTTTTATCCCCATTGACCCCTTCTAGCCGGCTCCCACCCCCTGCCCCAGGCCTTCACTACAATATTGTCTGTGCCATGGGCTATGCATATATGCATATAAGTTCTTTGGTTGATCACTCTCCACCTACTACCCTCCCCCACCTTCCCTCTGAGATTCCACAGTATGTTATATGCTTCTATGTCTCTGACTTTGTTTTGTTCCTCAGATTATTTTGTTCATTAGATTCCACATATGAGTGAAATCATGTAATACTTGTCTTTCTGACTGATTTATTCTGCTTAGCATTATATGCTCCAGGTCCCTCCATGCTGTCTCAAAGAGTAAGAGATCCTCCTCCTCCTCCTCCTCCTCCTCCTCCTCCTCCTCCTCCTCCTCCTTCTTCTTCTTCTTCTAAATATATTTTATTGATTTTTTTACAGAGAAGAAGGGAGAGGGATAGAGAGTTAGAAACATCGATCAGCTGCTTCCTGCACACCCCCCACTGGGGATGTGCCACAACCAAGGTACATGCCCTTGACAGGAACTGAACCTGGGACCCTTCAGTCCGCAGTCTGATGCTCTATCCACTGAGCTAAACTGGTTTCGGTGAGATCCTTCTTTTTTACTGCTACATAGTATTCCATGGTATACATGTACCACAACATTTTTATGCACTCATCTACTGATGATCACTGGGACTGTTTCCAAATCTTAGCTACAGTAAATTGTGCTGGTATGAAATAGGTGTGCATACATTCTTTCTGATTAGTGTTTCCAGTTTCTTAGGTTATATTCCTAGAAGTGGGATCACTGGTCACATAGCAGTTCCATATTTATTTTTTTTTTGAGGAAACTCCATACTGTTTTCTAAGTGGGTGCATCAGTTTGCATTCCCACTACCAGTGCACTAGGGTTCCCTTTCTCCACATCCTCACCAACACTTGTCCTTTGCTGATTTCTTGATGGTGGCCGTTCTGACAAGTGTGAAGTGATACCTCATAGTCATTTTAATTTGCATCTGTCTGATGATTGGTGACTTTGAACATTTTTTCATGTCGCCTGGTCATTTCTATGTCCTATTTGGAGAAGTGTCTATTTAGGTCCTTGGCCCAATTTTTAATTAGAATGTTTGTCTTCCTTTTGTTACGTTGTATGAATTCTTTATATATTTTCATGTATCAGACGTATCATTGCCAAATATGTTCTCCTATACAGTGGGTTTCCTTTTCCTTTTGTTGATGGTTTCTTTTGCTGTGCAGAGCTTACTTTAATGTAGTCCCAGTTGTTTATTTTTTCCTTAGTGTCCTTTGCCATAGGAGATGTGTCCATAAACATATCACTAAGAGAGATGTCTGATATTTTGCTGCCTATGTTTTCTTCTAGGATTTTTATGGTTTCATGACTTAAATGTAAGTGTGTTATCCATTTTGAGTTTTTTCTTTCATATAGTGTGAGTTGGTGGGCTAGTTTCTTCTTTTTTTTGTGTGCATGTATCTGTCCAATTTTCCCAACAACATTTATTGAAGAGACTGTCTTGACTCCATTGTATATTATTGCCTCCTTTGTCAAATATTAATGGAGAGTAATAGCTTGGGTCAATTTCAGGGGTCTCTGTTCTGTTCCATTGGCCTATATGCCTGTTCTTGTGCCAGTACCAGACTGTTTTCATTACAGTGGCTTTGTAGTATAACTTGATAGCTGGTATTGTGATTCCTCCAACTTTGTTTTTCTTTCTCAAGATTGCTGCAGATATTCTGGGTTTCTGTTTGTTTGTTTGTTTGTTTGTTTTGGTTCCATATAAATTTTATTAAGTATTTGTTCTAAATCTGTGAAATATGCTGTTGGTATTTTAATAGGAATTGCATTGGGAAGGATGGGCATTTTAATTATGTTAATTCTAACAATCTATGAACATGGAATATTCTTTCACTTGTTTATATTGTCCTCTATTTCTTTCTTTCTTTTTTCCAATGCCCTATAGTTTTCTGAGTAAAAGTCTTCTACCTCCTTGGTTAAGTTTATTCCTAAGCATCTTAATTTTTTTGTTTCAATGGTAAATGGGGTGGTTGTTTTTTCACTTCTCTTTCTGAGAATTAATTATCGGTATATAAAAATGACATCAATTTTGGAGTATTGATTTTGCATCCTGCTACATTACAAAATTCATTTATTAAATCTGGTAGTGTTTTCATGGAGTCTTTAGGGTTTTCTATGTACAATATCATGTCATCTGTGAATAATGATAGTTTTACTTCCTCTTTTCCAATTTGGATGTCTTTTATTTCTTCTCGTTATCTGATTGTTGTGGCTAGGATTTCCAGTACTATGTTGAGTAAGAGCAGAAGAAGTGGGCATCACTGTCTTGTTCCTGTTCTTAGGGGAAATGGTCTTAGTTTTTGTCCTTTGAGTATGATGTTTGCTGTAGTTTTGTCATATATGTCCTTTACCATGTTGAGATATGATCTCTCTATTCCCACTTTGCTGAGAGTTTTTGTTTTGAAAAAAATGCTGTTAGATTTTATCAAATGCTTTTTCAGTATCTATTGGTATGATCCTGTAATTTTTGTCATTTAATTTCTTTACGTGATTTGTTACATTTACTGATTTGTGACTACTGTACCAGCCTTGCATCCTTGGAATAAATCCCATTTGTTCATGGTGTATGATCTTTTTGATATAATGCTGGATCTGATTTGCTAATATTTTGTTGAAGATTTTAGCATCTATTTTCATCAGGGATATTGACCTGTAATTCTCTTTCTTTATAATATCCTTATCTGGTTTTAGAATTAGGATAATGATGGCCTCACGAAAAGAGTTTGGAAGTGTCCTTCCTCTTGGATTTTCGGAAACAGTTTGAGGAAGATAGGTGTTAATTCTTCTTTGAATGTTGGTAAAACTCCCCTATGAAGCCATCTGGACCAGGGCTTTTATTTGCTGTGAGGTTTTTTATTGCTGCTTCAATTTCATCAATTGTTATTGGTCTATTCAGGTTTTCTGATTCTCCCTGATTCACTTTTGGGAGATTGTATTTTTCTAGGAATTTGTCCATTTAATCCATATTGTTCAGCTTGTTGGCATATAGTTGTTCATAGTATTTTCTTATAATCCTTTGTATTTCTGTGATGAAAGTTGTTACTTCACTGCTTTCATTTCTGATTTTAATTACTTGCATCCTCTCTTTGTTTCTTGATGAGTGTGGCTAAAGATTCATCAATCTTGTTATATCTTCTCAAAAAGTAGCTCTTGGTTTCATATATTTTTATATTTTTTATCTCTATGTCATTTATTTCTACTCTAATCTTTATTATTTCCTTTGTTCTACTTACCCTGGGCTTTTCTTGTTGTTCTCTTTCTAATTCTATGAGTTGTAGGATTAAATAGTTTATTATAAATTGTTCTTTTTATTTTTGAGGTAGGCCTGTAATGCTATGAACTTCCCTCTCAGGACTACTTCTGCTATGTCCCAAAGATTTTGGGTTGTTGTATATTCATTTTCATTTGTTTGCAGGAAGATTTTGATTTCTTTCTTAATCTCATTGGTAACCCATTTTTCTACACTAATAAAAGGAAAAGATGCAAATTGACCATACCTTCGCAATGCCCACCAGCCAAACAGGAGTGAGTATGCAAATTAACCCAACAAATATGATGGATTAATTTGCATACATAGGCACCCAGCAGCCGGGGTGGGATGCAGGCATTTTGCACTGCCCCAGCAGCTCCAGGCCTCTGGGAAGGAGAAAAGGCAGCTCCTGGTGGAGAAAAGGCTGTGCCAGCAGCCAGGGTAAGGAAGGCCCACTCTGCACAAATCTTCATACATCGGGTATCTAGTTGTTTAATAACATGCTATTTAGCCTCGATGTGTTTGAATGTTTTTGGTTGTTTTTAGTGTAGTTAATATCTAATTTCATTCAATTGTGATCTGAGAAGATGCTTGATATAATTTCAATCTTCTTGAACTTGTAGAGACTTGTTTTGTGTCCTAAAATGTGGTGTATCTATGTGAATGACCCTTGTGCACTTGAGAAGAATGTATATTCTGCAGCTTTGGGATGAAATGGTCCTTAAATGTTAATTAAATTGATCTGATCCAGTGTATCCTTTAGAGTCACTGTTTCCTTGTTAAGTTTTTTGTCTGGAATATCTATCCCATGAAGTCAGCTGGGTGTTAAAATTCCCTACTATGACTGTATTGCTGTTTATCTCTCCCTTAAGACCTCTACAGTGTTTTTTTGTTTTTTTTTTTTAATATATATATGTAGGTGATCCTATATTGGGTGCATATAACCAGAGTTATATATCCTCTTCTTGGATTGACCCCTTTAGTATTGACCTTTTGTTGTTTCTTTTGATGGTCTTCATTTTAAAGTCTATTTTGTTGGATATGAGTATTACTATTCCAGCCCTTTCTTTCATTTCTATTTGCATAGAAAGTTGTTTTCCATCCTTTCACTATCATCCTATGTGAGTTCTGATGGGTTTCTTAGAGAGAGCATATAATTGGGCCATGTTTTTATATCCATTCAGCTACCCTATGTGTTTTGATTGGAGCATTTAATCCATTTATATTTAAGGTTATTGATAGGTACTTATTTATTGCCATTTTAATTCTGTATGGCTAGGTTTTTCTCTTTTTCTCATTACAGCTGTCCATTTAGTATTTCTTGTAATGCTGGTTTGGTGGTGATAGCCTTTTTTCTGTCTGGGAAGCTCTTTATTTCACCATATATTTTGAAAGCCTTGCTGGATATAGTAACCTTGGTTTCAGATCTTGGCTTTTCATTACCTTTAGTACTTCATGCCATTCCCTTCTGGTCTATAGAGTTTCTGATGAGAAATCAGGTATCAGCATTATGGGAGTTCCTTTGTAGGTAACAAATTGCTTTTCTTTTGTTGCCTTTAAGATTCTCTCTTTGTTTTTAATTTTTAACATTTTAATTATGATGTGTCTGGGTGTGGGCCTGTTTGGGTTCTTCTTGCTTAGGCTCCTCTGTGCCTCCTAAACTTGAGTGACTTTTTCCTTATCAGGATAAGAAAGTTTCCTCCCATTAATCACATTCTCTATCCTTTTCTCCCTTTTTGCCTCTTCTGGCACACCTACTATGATAATACTGTTATGTTTCATGTTATCCCACAGCTCCCTGAAGCTGTCCTTCTATTTTTTAATTATTTTTTTTTCTTTTTGGTTCTCTGATTAGGTGATTTTTCAATTCTGTCTTCTAATTCACTGAATCAATTCTCAGCTTTTCCTAATCTACTGTGTATTCCTTCCAATGTGTTATTTATTTATGCTATGTCATTTTTTAATTTCTGTTTTCATAGTTACTATATTTTTTCTCATGATGTTAAACATTTTTGTCATCATTACTCTGAACTCTATATCAGATAAATTTCTTATCTCCATTTCATTTTCTTTTTCTTCTAGAGAACTCTCATGTTCTTTCATTTATGGGTGTTTTTATTTTCTCCTAATTTTGGATATTTGGATTTGTGACTCGATATTAGGTAGATCTACTACACCTCCCAATCTCTAGTGCAGGACAGTGTCAAACACTATTTCTGACTAATTAGTTCAGGCAGAGACTCAAATCCTCCAGAGATCACCTCTGCCTACAGACTGATGAGATTCCCTCTTGAATTTCCTTCAAGCTATTGTCCACAGAGTTTTTTTCTACAGGGTGGGGCAATTGCTTCTACCTGAGACTAATTGTTATTCCCAATCTCTTATATTTAAATATATTTTATTGATTTATTTTACAGAGAGGAAGGGAGAGGGATAGAGAGCTAGAAACATCGATAAGAGAGAAACATCAATCAGTTGCCTCCTGCACACCTCCCACTGGGGATGTGCCCACAAGCAAGGTACGTGATCTTGACCGGAATCAAACATGGGACCACTCAGCCCTATCCACTGAGGAAACTGGTTTTGGCTATTCTCAATCTCCTAATGGTCTCAGAAATTCCCCATGGTGGAAGAAGGTGTTTTCCAATAGGGTGGGTCAACTGTCTTTCCCCAATCAAAGCTGCCTGTATAACAAATGTCTGAATGAGAAAGATGATCTCCACAGTGCTTACCTATCTTATACACCGAGAATCCATAAAGAAATGATTCTGTAACATTAGGGGGAACACACAATTTCTAATTCTTTTTTTATATTTTTTATTAATGTATTACATGTGTACATATCTTCCCATTACCTCCCCACTCCCATGCATGCCCTAACCCCCCAGTGTCTTGTGTCCATTGGTTATGTTTATATGCATGCATACAAATTCTTCGGTTGATCTCTTATCTACCCCACCTCTCACTAACCTTCCCATTGTGGTTTGACACTCAGTTTGATGCTTTACTGCCTCTGTATCTTATCTTTTTCTTCACCAGTTTATAATGTTCTTTTTATCCATAAATGAGTGAGATCATGTGGTATTTTTCTTTCATTGACTGCCTTATTTCACTTAGCATAATGCTCTCCAGTTCCATCCAGGTTGTTGCAAATGGTAAGAATTTCTTTTTTTTATGGCAGCATAGTGTTCCATTGTGTAGATGTACAATAGTTTTCTGATCCAGTCATCTGCTGACAGGCATCTAGGCTGTTTCCAAATTTTAGTTATTGTAAATTGTGCTGTTATGAACATAGCACATTCTGATTGGTGTTTCTAGTTTCATAGGATATATTCCTAAGAGTGGGATTACTGGGTCAAATGGGAGTTCCATTTTTAGTTTTTTGAGGAAACTCCATACTGTTCTCCACAGTGGCTGCACTAGTCTGCAGTCCCACCAGCAGTGCACGAAGGTTCCTCTTTCTCCGCATCCTCACCAACACTTGTCTTTGGTTGATTTGTTAATGATTGCCATTCTGACAATTGTAAGATGACATCTCATTGTTGTTGTGATTTGCATCTCTCAGATAATTAGTGACTTTAAGTAAGTTTTCATGTGTCTCTTGGCCTTCCTTCTGTCTCCTTTCAAAAATATTCTGTTTTAAGTCCGATGCCCATTTTTTTATTGGATCATTTATCTTGCTTTTATTCAGTTGGAAATGTTGGAGATTAAACCTTTATCAATTACAACATTAGCAAATATGTTCTCCCATACAGTGGACTTTCTTGTTGTTTTGTTGATGGTTTCTTTTACTGTGCAAAAAGCTTTTTATTTTGATGTAGTCCCATTTGTTCATTTTCGCTTTATCTTCCATTGCCCTAGGAGCAGTATCAGTGAAGAAGTTCCTTCAGCACATGTCTGAGATTTTGCTGCTTATGGATTCCGCTAGAATTTTTATGGTTTCACATCTTATGTTTAAGTCATGTATCCATTTTCAGTTTATTTTTGTGTGTGGTGTAAGTTGCTGATGTAGTGTCATTTTTTACGTGTATCTGTCCAATTTTCCCAACACTATTTATTGAAGAGACTGTCTTGACTCTTTTGTATATTCATCCCTCCTTTGTCAAATATTAATTAAGCATCATGGTTTGGGTCGATATCTGGATTCTCTATTCTATTCCTTTGGTCTATATGTCTGTTCTTATGCCAATATGAGGCTGTTTTGAGAACAGTGACTTTGTAATACAGCTTGAAATCTGGTATTGAGATCCAACCTTCTTTATTCTTCTTTCTAAGAATTGCTGTGGCTATTCAGGATCTTTTTTTGTTCTAGATGAATCTTTGGAGAGTTCTTTCTAGGTCTGTGAAATATGTCATTGGTATTTTAATGGGGAGTGCATTGAATCTATAGGTTGCTTTGGGTAGTGTGGACATTTTAATGATGTTGATTCTCCCAATCTATGAGCATGGTATTCTCTTCCATCTGTTTATGTCTCCCTGTATCTCTTTTTTCAGTGCTGTGTAGTATTCCACATATAGGTCTTTTACCACCTTAGTTAAATTTATTCCTAGGTATCTTAATTTTTTTTGTGCAATGGTAAATGGGATTGCTTTTTTAGTCTCTCTTTCTGTGACGTCACCATTAGTGTATACAAATGCCATGGATTACTGGGCCCTAATTTTGTATCCTGCTACATTGCCAAATTCATTTATTAAGTCTATTAGTTTTTTGATGGAGTCTTTAGAGTTTTTTTTTTAATTAAATCTTTATTATTCAGATTATTACATTTGTTTCTCTTTTTTCCCCTCCATACCACCCCTCCACCTGACTCCCACCCTTCCCTCTACCCGTACGTCCCTCCCGTTGACCTCATCTATAGGTGTATGATTTTTGTCCAGTCTCTCCCTGTACACCACTCCTCCCTTCCCCCCTGAGAATTATCAGTCCACTCCCTTTCTGTGCTCCTGATTCTATTATATTCACCACTTTATTCTGATGATCAAATTTTTAATTCACTTAATTTTTAGGTTCACTTGTTGATAGATACGTATTTGTTCTTCATAATTGTTTATCTTTTACCTTTTTCTTCTTCCTCTTCTAAAACAGTATCTTTCAGCATTTCATATAATACTGGTTTGGAGTTGATGAACTCCTTTAGCTTTTTCTTCTCTGTGAAGCTCTTTATCTGCCCTTCAATTCTGAATGTTAGTTTTGCTGGATAGATTATTCTTGGTTGTAGGTTCTTGCTATTCATCACGTTGAATGATTCTTGCCACTCCCATCTGGCCTGCATCGTTTCTGTTGAGAAATCAGCTGACAGATGTATGGCTGCTCCCTTGTAGGTAATGAACTGTTTTTCTCTTGCTGCTTTTAATATTCTCTCTTTGTCTTTTGCTCTTGGTATTTTAATTATGATGTGTCTTGGTGTAGTCCTCTTTGGATTCCTTTTCTTTGGGGTTCTGTGTGCTTCCTGGACTTGTAAGTCTATTCCTTTTACCAGATGTGGGAAGTTTTCAGTCATTATTTCTTGAAATAGGTTTTCAGTATCTTGCTCTCTCTCTTCCTCTGGCACCCCCACAATTCTGATGTTGGTATGCTTGAAGCTGTCCCAGAGGTTCCTTACATTATCTGCACATTTTTAGATTCTTCTCTCTTCTTGCTTTTCCAGTTGAGTGCTTTCTGGTTCTTTATATTTCAAATTTTTTACTTGATTCTTGCCTTCCTCTACTCTGCTGTTAGGTCTCTGTATAATATTTTTTGTTTCAGTCAGTGTATGTTTAATTTCTAATTGGTCCTTTTCCATCTCCAGTTGGATCTTTTTCATCTCTATTTGGTTCTTTTTCTTCTCCTTTTGGCTCTCGCTAACTTTATCCAACTCTTCTAGGATATTCTTGAAAAACCTTATAAGCGTGGTTTTGAACTCTATATCCAGTCGTTTGTTTAACTCCATTTCTTTTGTTTGTGATCCCTTCCCTTGTCTTGGCATTTTCACTGTGCTGGGAGAACTTCTGTGTTGGATTCAGCCTTATGATACCAGACTTGCAAAACCGCAAAAGCCTCTCTGTTGAGCTTGGGATGAGTAGAGTCTCAGGGCTTAAGGGACTGCCTTGCCTTCCAGGCGGCCCTGCCCTCCACAGCCCCTGAGTCTCACGTGACTGGGTAATCACTGGAGCGGTCCCTGTGTGCACCCACACACGCTCTCTCTTGCAGTGCCTCTAGACTGCTTCCCCTCCGGCTCCCCTGAGCTCCAGAACCATATGAGTCTGGGTCCCCAGAGTTTCACCAGAAACTGGGTTTAGTGAAGTTAGAAGTGATGCACTTGGGAGGGTTTATCTCCCGCCCACTCGTGGAACCCAGTGGCACAATCAGCAGTCAGTCCTCTGCACGCAGTGCCATGCAAGTCACCAGACTTCTGTTCTTTTTCGATTCCCCTAAATTTCCGTGCACTTCCCCCTTTTCACAGTCCAAACTGCCCTAGTATGAGTTTCGCCTGTATCTGGGGTTTAGTGTCGTAGGATAAGAGGTTCAATGCTGTTGAGAATCTCTGTCTCCCTCCCGCCAGAGAAAACCAGCCAGGTTCTCTGGCACCTGATCTCTCCACGCGCGTCTCCATACCTCAGCTTTTTGCAGCTCCTCTGGGTCTCTGTGAGCCCCTCTCTTTCTTTCTAGTTGTAGAATTTCCACTCAGCCAGCTTTCTTGTGGTTCCGGATGATGTCTGTTCTGTCTTTTAGTTGTTTTGAAATTGTTGTGCGAGGCAGCAGTGCAGGTGTTTACCTATGCCGCTATCTTGGATTCTCTCTTTCGAGTTTTTTTATGTACAGTATCATGTCATATGCAAAGGAGGACAGCTTTACTTCTTCTTTTCCAATTTGGATGCCTCTTATTTCCTCTTCTTGTCTAATTGCAACAGCTAATATTTCCAGTACTATGTCAAACAGGAGTGGTGAGAATGGGCATTCCTGTCTTGTTCCTGTTCTTAGGGGAAATGATTTTGGTTTTTGCCCATTGAGTATGATGTTAGCTGTGGGTTTATCATATATGGCTTTTATGATGTTGAGGTATGATCCTTCTATTCCCACCTTATTGAGAGTTTTTTCAAGAAAGGGTGTTGCATTTTGTCAAAGGCTTTTCTGCATCAATTGATATGACTATGTGATTTTTATCTCTCCATTTGTTTATGTGATGTATCACATTTATCCATTTGCGGATATTGTACCATCTTTTCATTCCTGGGATAAATCCTACTTGGTCATGGTGTATGATCTTTCTGATGTGCTGCTGGATCCGATTTGCTAGAATTTTGTTGAGGATTTTGGCATCTATGTGCATAAGGGATATTGGCCTGTAATTTTATTTCATTGTGTTGTCTTTATCTGGTTTTGGTGTAAGGTTGATGCTGGCATCATAGAAGGTGCTTGGAAGTGTTCCTTCCTCTTGAATTTTGCAGAATAGTCTGAGGAGAGGAGGAGAGGTTTTAATTCTTCCTGGAATGTTTGATAAAACTCCCCTATGTAGCCATCTGGCCCTGGGTTTTTCTTTGTTGGAAGCTTTTTGATGACTGCTTCAATTTCTTCCATAGTTATTGGTCTATTAAGATGTTCAGATTCTTCTTGATTCAATTTTGGAAGGTTATATTTTTCTAGAAATATGTCCATTTCCTCCAGGTTGTCCAATTTGTTGGAATAGAGTTGTTCATAGTATTTTTTAATAATCCTTTGTATTTTGGTGGAATCTGTTGTTATTTCACCTCTTTCATTCCTGATTTTGTTTATTTGAATCCTCTCTCTTTGCTTCTTGGTGAACCTACCTAGAAGTTCCAGCAATCTTGTTTATCCTTTCAAAGAACCAGCTCTTGGTTTTGTTGATCTTTTGTATTGTTTCTTTGGTCTCTATGTCATTTATCTCCGCTCTGATCTTTACTATTTCCTTCCTTCTGCTTACACTGGGATTTTCTTGTTGCTCTCTTTCTACCTCTTTGAGATGTAGGGTTAGGTATTTTATTACCATTGTTTCTTGTTTATTGCAGTAGGCTTGTTGAGCTATGAACTTCCCTCTCCAGACTGCTTTCACCATGTCCCATAGATTTTGTATTGTTGTGTTTCCTTTATTATTTGTTGCCATGATTTTTTTTATTTCTTCCTTGATCTCTCTGGTAAACCAATCATTTTTTAATAGAGGGCTGTTTAGTCTCCATGTGTTTGATTTCTTTGGATTATTTTTATTGTACTTGATTTCCCATTTTATGATACTGTGATCTGAGAAAATGCTTGATATGATTTTTATCTTCTTGAATTTGAAGGGACTTTACCTATGACCCAACATATGGTCTATCTTTGAAAATGACCCATGTGCACTTGAGAAGAATGTATATTCTGTGGCTTTGGGGTGAAATATTCTGCAGATGTCTATTAATTCTATCTGGTCTAGTGAGTCATTTACGATTGATGTTTCTTTGCTGATTTTTTTGTTTAGAGGATTTGTCCAATGGTGATTGTGGGGTGTTAAAATCTCCTACTATGATTGTATTGCTGTCAATTTCTTCCTTGATATCCTCCAGGAGTTTTTTTTTTTTTATGTATTTGGGTGCTCCTTTATAGGGTGCATATATGTTTACCACAGTTATTTCTTTTGGTTAGATTGCTCCCTTTAGTTTTATGAAGTGGCCTTCCTTATCTCTTCTTATGGTTTTCCCTTTAAGATCTAATTTGTCAGATATAAGTATTGCTACCCCAGCTTTTTTTTTCATTTTTATTTGCCTGAAACACTGTTTTCCATCCCTTCACCCTCAGTCTGTGTGCATCTTTCTTTCTGAGGTGGATTTCTCTTTTTTAAAAAAATTAAATCTTTATTATTCAGATTATTACATTACATTTGTTTCTCTTTTTTCCCCTCCATAGCACCCCTCCACCCAGCTCCCACCCTTGCCTCTGCCCTTACCTCCCTCCCATTGACCTCATCCATAGGTGTATGATTTTTGTCCAGTCTCTCCCTGTACACCCCTCACCCCTTTTCCCCTGAGAATTATCAGTCCACTCCCTTTCTGTGCTCCTGATTCTATTATATTCACCAGTTTATTCTGTTGATCAAATTTTTAATTCACTTAATTTTTAGATTCATTTGTTGATAGATATGTATTTGTTGTTCATAATTTTTTGGCTTTTACCTTTTGCTTCTTCCTCTTCTAAAAGAGTACCTTTCAGCATTTCATATAATACTGGTTTGGAGTTGATGAACTCCGTTAGCTTTTTCTTCTCTGTGAAGCTCTTTATCTGCCCTTCAATTCTGAATGATAGCTTTGCTAGATAGATTATTCTTGGTTGTAGATTCTTGCTATTCATCACTGTGGGAACCTCTTTCAATGTCCCACGTGGTTCAGGGTTCCTGGTTCAGGGTTCGGGTTCTGAAGGAGGCCGCACGCAAACGAAATGAGAGACCAGAAAACATTAATTTGGTGATATTGGGGGCCAGGCGGGAGCCTTCCTTTAGTGAAAAGGACTGACACTTGCTCTGGCCTTCTTCTCCCTTTTATTAAGGCTTTGGGACATACCCCTAGCCTTTAGGCAGGAAATAACAAAACAGAAATTAATGTGAAACAAACAGGTAGAGGTTGCTTCAGCCAACAATGTTTCAACTAAACAGTGAGTGATTAGCGCTGACCTTTCAGAGCAGTTAAGGTTGACCAGCCTTCTGGCCTCCTGTTTACATCCATTTAGTAAGAACAATGTTTGGTTTCCGACACATCACGTTGAATATTTCTTGCCACTCCCGTCTGGCCTGCCTCGTTTCTGTTGAGAAATCAGCTGACAGTCATATGGGTGCTCCCTTGTAGGTAATGAACTGTTTTTCTCTTGCTGCTTTTAATTTTCTCTCTTCATCTTTTGCTCTTGGTATTTTAATTATGATGTGTCTTGGTGTGATCCTCTTTGGATTCCTTTTATATGGGGTTCTGTGTGCTTCCTGGACTTGTAAGTCTATTTCTTTTACCAGATGTGGGAAGTTTTCAGTCATTATTTCTTTAAATAGGTTTTCAGTATCTTGCTCTCTCTCTTCATCTGGCACCCCCACAATTCTGATGTTGGTACGCTTGAAGCTGTCCCAGAGGCTCCTTACATTATCTTCACATTTTTGGATTCTTTTCTCTTCTTGCTTTTCCAGTTGAATGTTTTCTGCTTCTTAATATTTCAAATTTTTGACTTGATTCTTGCCTTCCTCTAGTCTGCTGTTAGGACTCTGTATAATATTTTTTATTTCAGTCAGTGTCTCTAGTTGGTCCTTTTTCATCTCCTCTTGGGTCTCACTAACTTTACCCAACTTTTCTAGCATATTCTTGAAAAACCTTATAAGCATGGTTTTGAACTCTATATCCAGTCATTTTTTTCCCTCCATTTCTTTTGTTTGTGATCCCTTCCCTTGTCTCAGCATTTTCACCATGCCAGGAGAACTTCTGTGTTGGATTCAGCCTTATGATACCAGACATGCAAAACCAAAGAGGCCTCTGTTGAGCTTGGAATGGGTGGAGTCTCAGGGCTTAAGGGACTGCCTTGCCTTCCAGTCAGCCCTGCCGTCCATGGCCCCTGAGTCTCACATGACTGGGTAATCGCTGGAGCAGTCCTTGTGTGCACGCGCGCCCGCAGTGTGTCTAGACTGCTGCCTTTCTGGCTTCCCTGCGCTCCAGAACCACACAAGTCTAGGTCCCCAGGGTTTCATCCAAAACAGGGGCTTAGTGGAGTCAGAAGTGGCACAGTTGGGAGGGTCTGTCTCCCACCCACTCAAGAAAGCCAGCAGCACAATCAGCAATCTGTCCTCTGCACAGTGCTGTGCATGCCAGCAGGCCTCTGATCTTTTGCGACTCCCCTAAATTTCCATGTACCTCTCCCTTTTCACAGTCCAAACTCCCCCCGTATGAGTTTCAGCTGGATCTGGGGTTTAGTGTCGTAAGATAAGGGGTTCAATGCCTTTGAGAGTCTCCGTTTCCCTCCTGCAAGAGAAAACCAGCCAGGTATTCCAGCACCCACTCTCTCCACGCACGCGTCTCCGTACCTCAGCTTTTTGCAGCTCCTCTGGGTCTCCGTGAGCCCCTCTCCTTCGCTCTAGCGGTAGAACTTCCACTCAGCCAGCTTTCCTGTGGTTCTGGATGATGTCCGTTCTGTTTTTTAGTTGTAGTTTTGAAATTGTTGTGCGAGGCAGCAGTGTAGGTGTTTAACCTATGCCGCCATCTTGGATTCTATTTTGAGGTGGATTTCTTATACACAGCAGATATATGGGTCATGTTTTCTTATTCAATCCATTACTCTATGTCTTTTGATTGTAGCATTTAATACATTTACATTTAAAGTTATTATTGATAGGTACTTATTTATTGCCATTTTTATTCTTTACCCCTCTGTTCCTTCTTTGCTTTCTATTTCTTCTTTTTTTCTCTTTTTTTTTTTCCAGCAGACCCTTTAGCATTTCTTGCATTGTTGGTTTGGTGGTAATAAATTCCTTTAGTCCTTTTTTTGTCTGTGAAGCTCCTTATTTCACCTTCAAATTTGATTGATAGCCTCGCTGGGTACAATATTCTTGGATTCAGACCCTTCCTTTGCATGACTTTGTATATTTTATTCCATTCCCTTATGGCCTGATGAGTTTCTGTTGAGAAATCATTTGCTAGGCTGATGGGGGTTCCTTTGTAGGTAACTTTCTATCTCTCTCTGGCTGCTTTTAAGATGCTTACCTTGTCGTTGGTGTTTGCCAATTTAATTATAATGTGCCTTGGTGTCACTCTTTTGGGATTCATTTTGCTTGGGACTCTGTGAGCTTCTTGGATTTGTGTGGGTTTTTTCTTTCTTATATCAGGGAAGTTTCCTGTCATTATTTCTTCAAACAGGTTTTCTATTCCTTGCTCAGTTTCATCTCTTTCTGGAACCCTTATTATGCGGATATTGTTTTGTTTCATGTTATCCCAAAGTTCCCTTAGGCTCTCCTCTTGCTTTTTAATTTTTTTTTCTAGAAGCTGCTGTACTTGGGTATTTTTTTAACCTTGTCTTCTAGCTCACTGATGCAGTCCTCTGCTTCTTTTATTCTACTTTTGATGCTTTCTATTGAGTTCTTTACAGCAGTGATGTCATTTTTCATTTCTTCTTGGTTGAATTTGTCTTCCATTCTTTTCAGCCACCTTATGACCATTTCTCTGAATTCTTTCTCTGGCAGGTTGCTTGCCTCCATTTCGTTTACTTCCTTTTCTGGTGATGCCTACATTTCTTTCATTTGTGGGCTGTTTCTTTGTCTGCCCATGGTCTCTCTTATCTGCTTGTCTTATTATACAGTTCTGTGTCTCCTGCATTAATTTAAAGGGACAGAAACAATACTGAATAGACATGTATTCACAGTATTAATAACCACAAATATAGGTGACCACCAAAGAGAGAAATTAGGGAATAGGAGAGAGAAGAGAAGAAGAAAAAGGAGAGAAAAGAAATGCAAAAATGAAATTGGGAGAAGGGAGAAAATAGAAAAAGCAAAAAGAAATAAGAGAGAAAAGAGAGAGAATAAGAAAGAGAAGGGGGACAAATTATATATATGGGAAGAAAACTACAATAGAATAGCACTAATCCCAATAAATGCCAGCTACAAGTACCTGGGGATTAATGAAAACTACAAACAACAATGAATATCAAGGGAGGCAAGGGAAAACAGAAGTAAAAAGCAAACAAAAACAAAGCAAACAAAAAACAAAACAAAATAAGAAGAATAAGCAAAACAATCTCACAAAAATGTATAAAAATTGATATAATAAACATTCAAGCAAACAACAAGAAAAGGACAGAGAGAAAAACAATCTTTTGGATAGTGAAGACAGAGAAGAGAGAGGTGTCTATGGACTTAGAGCAAGGGATTGGAAATTTGATATATAAGTGGGATGAAATCTTAACAGGGGGTAAAAAGAAAGAATAGGAAAAATCTAAAGTAGGAAAAGGGTAAGAGGAATAGGACAACAAAAGAGGAAAAGTTAGAAAGAGATTGAAGGCATAAAGGTAGAGTTGAAATAGAATAAAATGATGCTAAAAGAAAGATGCAATTAGAATGTAGAACTCTAATACCAAAGTAAAATAAAGAGAAAATAAAATGACACTTTTTTCCAAAAAGGTAAAATAATAGTAATAATAATACTGATTGACTATAAAAATGTAATAATTAAAAAGGTAAAATCAGATGAGGAAAACAAGAAAAAAAATAGTTTCTTAAGTAAAAGATGAAAAAATAAGTAATTAAAAAAATAAGAAATAAAAAAATAATAAAAAATTAGAGTTTTCAGTAGTGAAGGTCATTCAATGTCTCTATTGATCTGTTTGGCATGCCTATTTCCCAGTTTCCTGTATTCCACTAGTTTTTAAGCTGGTAATGTGTCTTAATCTGTTTATTATTTGGTGATTACACAAGAGTCAATTTGTGAGTCAACCCCTGGGTGGCAGTGTTTTGGAATTGACCTCTGAGACTATATAGGTCCTCTCTAGCCTGTGCTTAGATCCTGCTTTCCCTTTGGCACTCAATACCGGTTTGTGGGAGTAGGCTGCCCCAGAGCTTGTTCTCCAATGGTTACTCCCTGCTCTGATCCCCAGGCTCCAGAAAAACACCTTTCCCCTGCGGTCTCCCAGGGTGTCCCCAACTGGGTGACCCTTTGAATTGGGCTTAGCAATCAGAAGCAAGGATCTGAAGAGGAAAGAGCGCAAGTCAACACAGGCCTCTTTCCCCGCTTCTGTCCAAGCAGCCGGTACACTTTTTCCCCCCCCACAATTGCAATGGGATGTTTTATAATATATCTTGTCAGGAAGTATAACATATATGTTAGTACATAAGCTATTTGAAACAATTGAAAATATTTATAAGAAACATCTATAGAAGCATTTGTTTGACAAAAAACAGTTTTAAATCACATACAAACATAACTGAAAATGTCCTAAGTACAGTACTTACGTTCAGCTGTAACTGGAAATATCTACAATCTGCTTGATGTGAGGAAGGTGCCAGTTCTCACATGGAAGGACTGATCAGAGCAGTCACTGCACACTATAGGAGGGAAGCAGACTCCATGTAGTTCTTTTTGACAGCACTCTGTAGCTGTCTTGTTGGAACCAGGAACACAGAGTCACTAGCAATATTAACAGAATGAGTTGTTCACTTGTAATTTAGACCTTATACAAGTACAGTCTAGAGAAATCAGCATTTCAGAGAACATTCTTAAATACAACAGTTTGAATTTGTTGTTTGGTGGACACTTGAGGGCTTGTAGAAAAAGCCAAAAGGACAAATCTTTGCTATGGACCTTGTGGAGGCATCTGTGGATACCTACAGTTCTGAGAAACTGGAAGTCATGTAGTTGCTGGTAGCACTGAGGACACTCTTGACTAGAAGGATAAATAATGACAATGGGTTGGAAGCAGGTATATATGAAATGTCTATGCATCTGTCTCTCTGTGCTCTATGGTTAAAAAAACAGGCCTTTTAAATCTCATGCAAATGAGGTTATTAGTGAATTTTAACATGAAAGCATAAAAAGAACAGAAAATGTTCTAGAAAATGTAGGGCACAATCTTACTCATCTTAACATAACACATTTCAGGAGAGCCATCTCCAATTCTACATTTTATTGTCCTGTTACAGGTATCTTTTCTGTGTTTGTGGAAAATATAAAAGCTTATTGGTCTACCTAAGATAATGTTGTTATGAAAAATGAATCAGAGTTTAAGTGTTAAAAGTACATAGAAAAGTAGCTAGAAATGTAATTTTAATCTCACAGTCTTGAAACACTGCGAGCAGTAACCACTTTAGTTATGTTCACTATTGTATTTCTAGTGTCCAGCTCAGGCACATAGTAGGTATTCAATATGAATAGAGGGATGGTGATGCCACTGGTTGTTTTGAATGATAGTAAATAATCATTCTAATTGTATTATGGGTAAACAATACCTTAAATAGTGACTTCAGAGTAGCATAGGAGGATTTATTGAAGGGGAAAATGTAGCTTTGGTGCAAATATATTGTAGCTGTGAATTTAAATATAAAATAATGCCAAGACCAGTTTGGCTCAGTGGTAGAGCATCGGCCTGTGGACTGAAAGGTCTCAGGTTCGATTCTGGTCGGGGGACATGTACCTTGCTTGCGGGCACAACTCCAGTAGGGGGCGTGCAGGAGGCGGCTGATGGATGTCTCTCTCTCATCGATGATTCTGAGTTTCTATCCCTCTCCCTTCCTCTCTGTAAAAAATCAATAAAATATATTTAAAAAATAAATATAAAATAAGTATACTTGTAAACATCTTAAGAGTATTCTGTAAGTTTGAAGTTGATGTTAATACAGGTAGCTCTTCTTCTTCTTCTTCTTCTTCTTCTTCTTCTTCTTCTTCTTCTTCTTCTTCTTCTTCTTCTTCT
>JAAGEH010000403.1:82624-101603 GCA_011751065.1 Lasiurus cinereus
CTTCTTCTTCTTCTTCTTCTTCTTCTTCTTCTTCTTCTTCTTCTTCTCCCCCCATCCTCCTCCTCCTCCTCCTCCTCTTCTTCCTCCTTCTCCTTCTTCTCTTTTTTCTCTTTCTTTTTTGGTAATCCTCACCCAAAGATATTTTCCCACTGATTTTTAGGGAAAGTGGAAGAGAGAGGAAAAGACAGAAAAATTGATGTGAGAGAAACACATTGATTGGTTGCCTCCTGCATGAGGCGACCAGAGCCTGGGCTTGGGAGGAGCCTGCAACCAAGGTATATGCCTTTGACTGGAATTGAACCTGGGACCCTTTGATCCACAGGCCAATGCTCATTCACTGAGCCAAATTGCAGCTGGCACACTTTAATAACTCCCAGGCTGTCCTTCTGCATCAGATCAGAATGGGTTGCTTTCTAGAAATCCCCTCTGTTAACAGCTCTGAGGGCCCCTTCCACATTCATGGGTCACGCCTGCCCAACATCCACAGATTTCTCTAGGTGCAGATTTCCCCTGGTCCAGATCCCAGTGTGTGTACCTTTCTGTTCTGCAGGACCAGAGACCTCATCTTATCCCAGGTGAAATCTGACCTTTCCATGTGTTGTGTGGAGCTCCTCTGAATCTGAGTGTTTGCACCGATTGGGAAGCAGTATTTTGGGGCTCGAAGCTGTTCAGTGGGTGCTGCAGCTGTAGATTTTTAGGCTTCTGTAAGCATCCACTTTCCCCTTCAAGGTGGTGCGGTCTCCGTGTCCAAGCTGGTGGCTCAGGCAGGGAACCCGGCAGCAGTGGGGGCTGACCGGTCATGGGAATACCATCCAGCAGTCCCCTACCTTCTCCTGGAATATAGTATCCCTTAAATCACCAACAAACACTCCCTATGTGACCCTCAACTGTTCTTTCTGTCTGCTCAGGGAGAAGGCTCGTGACATGTCCGTCTATTCTGTCATCATTTTTCTCTCTCTTTCATTGCTCCTTTCTTGACCCTTATTCTTATCCAGTTAGCAGGTGCACATATGCACCAAATCTGGTCTCTATTAACACTATTGCCCTGCCCTGGTGATTCCCTGAGACCCTGCCCACCCAACTCATGAGACCAACCCAAGCTGCTTCCAGCAGCCTTGTCACACAAGTGGCCTGCCTTGGCTCATGCTGCACACTTTTCTAAAAACCCTCAAAAATCCACAAATTTCAAACAAGCAGCACCTAGACTTAGCATGCCCTCTACCTCTTGCAAAGCAGCCCTGAGCACAACACAAGCAGTGACCTGTCTTAAATTGCATTATAACACCCATCAGGTGGCCCCAAGCTTGGCATAAGCTAAGGCCAGTGTTGGTCTGGAAGGTGGATTCAACTAAGCAGCCAAAAACCCAGCACAAGCAACTGGCCTTGGCCAGTATCACAGTGCCCATAAAAGTGCACCAAGCTGCATTAGTTGCATCCCGTTTCTGTTTACAGGATAAGCTCTCTGAGTGTTTCCAAGTCCAACATAAAGAGCAACCAACTGAAGAAGACTTTGTAACACCCACCAGGAAACCTCAAGCTCAGAAAAAAACAGCAGCTGAATGCTCACAGTGAAGCCTTCTCAACAACAGTTTCCAGAACCAACACACTGAGTAGCCAGTTTCAGACCTCCATAGCACCACCCATCCAACTCCACAAATGGCACATCCAAAGGGCAAACTCAGGTGGCACCAGAGTCTTGCTAAAGTGGGGTCAGCTCCTGCACAACAGCTTGTCCACTGTGTCATAACCAGCCCTCACAGCCAGTCAGCCTAAAGATCAATTCCACCAACTACAGTGTCAATAGCAATCAAGGCTCAACTATAACAGGTGGTCATACACAACCCACAAAGGGAAAACACCTGGAGCACCCAGTTGAGATGACCAGGGAGACTGCAACACTGGATCCCATAGGACACCTACTATGTAAGGCCCCCCTGCCAAGACTTGGAGACACAGAAAATCTACCTAATATATAGGAACAAACATAGAGAGGCTGTAAAAATGGGGAGATAAACATGTTTCGCTGAAAAAAAAGAAAAAGAAAAAATGGAATGTAGACAAACCATCTACCATCTCCAGAGTTCACACTACTGATTATAGGATGCTTAATGAGTTTAGGTGATGAACAGATAAACTCACTTAGAACCTCACAAAAATATAGAAAACATCCAGTAATAAATAACAAATAAAATAAAGGAAATGAAGAATACATTAGAGAGAATTAATAGCAGATTAGATAAAGCAGAGGATCAAATCAGCAACTGGGAAGTCAAGGTAGCACAAAATGCCTACTCAGAATACCAAAAAGAAAACAAATTTTTAACTATAAGGAGAGTTTTAGGTACTTTGTGGACAGCATCAAGCATACCAACATTCACTTCAAAGAGGTACCAGAAGGAGAAGAGAGAGAAAATAAATTTTAAAACCTATTTGAAGAAATAATAACTAAATTTTTTTTTCTAACCTGACAAAGGAAATAAACAAGTCCAGGAAGCACAGAGTCCCAAACAAGATGAACCAAAAGACACATCATAATTAAAATATCAAAGGTTGAAGACAAAAAAAAAAATCCTAAAAGTAGTAAGAGAAAACCAGTTAGTCATGTACAAGGGAGCTCCCATAAGATTGTCAGCCTATTTTCAACAGAAATTTTGCAAACCAGCAAGGAGTGGCATAAAATAGTCGAAGTTATGAAAAGCAAAGACCTGCAACCAAGATACTCTACATAGCAAGGCTATGATTTATAATTGAAGGATTGAAAAAGAGTTTTCCTGAGAAATAAAAGATCAAAGGAGTTCATCAGCACTAAACTAGTATTACAAGAAATGTTTAAGTATAAAAGATTTTTTTAAAAATAAGAAAAAATTCCTCACTAACAAAGGCAAACACAATAAAAACAGTAGACCATCCACTACAGAAATAGTAAAAAGGTTAAAAGTAGAAAGATCATGTGTAATTACAATAATAAGTTAAGGGATAAACAAAGAAGTAAAAAATAATAATAAAAACATAAATGTGGAGGGGTGAGTAAAAATTGTAGTGATTTTATAATGTGTTCAAACTTAAGCAAACTTAAACTGCATTAAATATTGTTTAGTATATATGAAACACATGGTAACCAAAATAAAAAATCTTCCACAGAGATGCAAGAAATAAAGGAAAAAAGACATCTAAACACAACACTACAGAAAGAACAGTGGAATAAGAAAGGAGAAGAGAGGAACCATAAAAATTCAGAAAACAATCAATAAAATGACAATAATTACATACCTATCCATAATTACTTTAAATAAATAGATTAAATGTTCTAATCAAAAGTCATAGGGTGGCTGAAAGGATAAGAAAGCAAAATACATACAAGACAGCCAATTCAGATGAAACACACACACAAACTGAAAGTAAAGGGATAGAAAAGATATTTCACACAATTGAAAAAAAAATGCTGGGATAACAGTACTTATATTAGACAAAATAGATTTTAAATCAAAGACTATAATAAGAGCCAATGAAGGGCATTTCACAACAATAAAGGAATTGATAAACAAGGATATAATTCTCACAAACAACTATGCACCTAAATACATAAAGAAAATATTGCTGGACATAAAGGGAACAATTAACAGTAATAGTAATATTAAGGGTCTTAAACATCCCATTCACATCAATAGGCTGTTCAATCATATAGACAGAAAATCATTGAAGTGGCCTTAAATGACACAGAAAACCAGATGGACATCAGCAATATTTTTTTATATCGCCCCTAAAAGGAAAAGAATACATACTTTTTTCAAGGATACATTGAACATTTCCCATGAAACATTTTCCATGTTAGGTTAGACCACAAAACAAGACTCAATAAATTTTAAAAGATTGTAAATATATCAAGCATCTTTTCTGATCACTCTAGTATAAAACTAAAAATCAATTACATAAGGAAAGAAAATATACAAACACTTGAAGCCAAAATAACACACTTTTAAACAATGAATGGTTTAAACACTAATACAAGGAAGAAATAAAAAGATCCCTTTTATTTAGGTTTGGGATACACCCTTTGCCCTGAAGCAGGCAATTCCAGTAACAAGTAGATTATCTTAGTCAGGATTGACATGATTATTTGATGGGGAAGTTCATTGTCTCAATTAGATAGGGAGTGGCTGGTTTTGACCTTTCAGAGCTTCAAGGTTGACCAGCCTTCTAGCCTCCTATTTACATCCATTTAGTGAGAACAATGTTTGGTTTCCAACAATTATTGCCTGCTACTGGAACAGTGGAAGGCATTTCCCCCAACCTGACAATGCCTACTGTATATCAAACCTTACCTTTGATATGTATATCTGCTTTACTTTGGGGCAATTTGTGTTAATAAAAAGCTAGAGGTCCAAAGACTCAAAGAACTTGGTTACTGAAGGTAGGTCTACTCTGGCTCTCCAAAATGCCTTCCAAATTTATATTTCATGTCTAGTCTCTTTATTAAGTTATTTGGAGCCCTTCTCAAGATTCCTAGACCCTTCTAGCTGCTGAGAAACACCCTGGCAGCTACCCAGAGAAATCTATGCATTTAATGTAATTCATACCAAAATACCAATAGCCTTTCTCACAGAAGTAAAATAAATAATCCTAGGATAGAACCAAGATGGTGGCATAGGTAAACATGGTATTCACCACCTCCCACAACCTCATCAAAATTACAACTAAAATACAGAATAACCATCATTTAGAACAACCTTAAATCTGGCTGAATGGAAATCCTACAACTAGAGAAGTAAAAAAGAAAACACATTGAGTCTGGTAGGAGGGGTGGAGGCGAAGAATGGGCTGGTCTGACACCACAGGTGGTGTTTCTTTAATTGGAAGAGATATTTAGGCTGTGGAAGCCTCTCTTGAGGAGCAAGGGGTCCCAGCCCCACACTAGACCCCTCATCCCAGGGTTCCAGTGCTGTTAAGAGAAAACCATGTAATTTTGGATGTATAAACCAGCAGGGATTGAAGCTGAGTGACACGGAGGCTGCTGGATACTCAGGCAGTTCCTCATAAAAAGACAGTGCACAGACTTTCTCAATTCCCTCTGAGCTCAAGTGCTGGGGCAGTGGCTTGGTGGAATCCAGGGTTAGACAGGAAGGAATTGGATAGACTGGCATTGGAGCAAGAACTTGGGGGTGGCTTTCTCCAGTCAGAGATCATTGTTCCTATGCTGAGACTTCCCCACTACAAAACTGACTGTCAGGCACCATATCTGTCAGGCATCAACCTGGATCACACTGTTTGCACCACCCTGGTAATTCTTTAAGACACTGCCCCACCAAATTTGAAGCCCCAATGGATTTTCCATATGAATGGCCTGTCCTGGCTCAGGCTTCAGACTTTCCTAAATGTTTTCAAACAAACAGCAGCTGGCATCAGCATGCCCCATATCTCTCAATAAGAGCCAGATTACAACTCTAAACATCCACAAGCAACAATGGTCAGACTCAGTGAGCACCAAAGCCCCACTGATGCAAATCCTGCACCAAAAGGGGTATCTCCTGCACAGTAGCTCTTCCATTGCAGACATAGCTGGTACTCACAGCCAATTGGCCTTGAGGTCGATTTCTCCTAGTGACACCAATAGCAATCAAGGCTCAACTACAATAAGACAGTGTATACAACCCACACAAGGGCACACCTAGAGTGCCCGGCTCTATGTAATACATAGAAACAAACATAGAGAAGCAGATGAAATGTGGAAACAAAGAAATATCTCACAAATGAAAGAACAGAAGAAATATCCAGAAAAAAGAAATAAATGAAATGTAAACAAGCAGACTACTAGATACAGAGTTCAAAACAATGGTTATAAGAATGTTTAATGAGAGAGAACCAACATGGTGGCTGACAGGACAGCAGGGAGGGAGAGTGTAAGAGTAAAAAAGTGACAGGGGTATGTGTGGACATGTGTTGTATGTGAATGGGTGAATGAGGGATGGTTAGAATCTCAAGAGTCCCAGGTCTGGCAGATTGGGCTGTCCTAGACAGGAAGCCCCTGCTACTGCTTTAGGCACTCCCAGGACAGCGTGGCCATAACAAGAGATAAGAAGGCCACTTCATAATACTAAAGGGATCGATACATCAAGAGGACATAACTCTGGTAAATATATATGTACCCCATACAGAAGCACTCAAATACATAAAAAACCTTATGGAAGATATCAAGGGAGAGATCAACAGCAATATAATCATAATAGGAAACCTTAATACCCATTGACATCACTGGAAAAATCTTCTAGACAAAAAAAACAACAAAGAAACATTCATCTTAAACAAATCACTAGATCAGATGGAACTAATTGACATATTCAAAATATTTCACCCCAAAGCTATGGAATGTACATTCTTCTCAAGTGTACACAGGACATTTTCAAAGATAGACTATATAGGACACAGGCAAAATCTCTTCAAATTCAAGAGTATTGATATGATATCAAGCATCTTCTCAGGTCATAATGGCATAAAATTAGAAATGAACTACAATAAAAACAATCATAAAAATAATCAAACACTTGGAGGCTAAATAACATGCTATTGAACAATAATTAAGTTACCAAAGAGATAAAAGAAGAAATGAAAAAAAAATCCTGGAGACAAATGACAATGAAAACACAACAATCCAAAATCTATGGGACACATTGAAAGCAGTCCTCAGAGGGAAGTTCATAGCACTAGAGGCCTACCTCAAAAAATAACAGAAACTTGTAGTAAATTAACCTATAATTTAAAGAATTAGAAAGAGAGCAACAAGAAAAGCCCATAGTAAGCAGAAGGAAAAAAATAATAAAGATCAGAGTGAAAATAAATGACATAGAGACCACAATATTAAGTAATTAATTAATTAATTAATTAATGCAAATGATCAATAAAACCAAGAGCTGGTCCTTTGAAAGGATAAACAAGATTTATGAACCTCTAGCCAGGCAAAAAGCAAGAGAGAGGACCCAAATAAACAAAATCAGAAATGAAAGAGGTTAAGTAATCACCAACCCCACAGAAATATAAAGGATTGTTAAAAAAAAAAAAAATACTATGAACAACTCTACCTAGATGAAATGGACATATTCCTAGAAAAATACAATCTTCCAAAACTCAGTCAGGAAGAATAAAAAAATTAATAAGCTGATAACTACTGAGGAAATTGAAGAACTAAATTAAAAAACTTCCAGCAAACCAAAGCCCTGGGCCAGACGGCTTCACAGGGGAGTTTTACCAAACATTCAAAGAACTAAAACCTACCCTCCTCAAACTATTCTAAAAAATTCAAGAAAAGAAACACTTCCAAATTCTTCCTATGAAGCCAGCATCATCCTAATCCAAAAACCAGATAAAGACACTACAAAGAAAGAGAACTACAGGCCATTATCCCTGATGAACATAGATGTAAAAATCCTCAACAAAATATTAGCAAATCATACCCAACAATACATTTAAAAGATTATACACCATAACCAAGTGGGATATATCCCAGGGATGCAAGGCCAGTACAATATCTGCAAATCAATAAACATGATATATCACATAAACAAACTTAGAGATAAAATCTATATAATCATATCAATTGATGCAGAAAAAAAACATTAAAATCCAACACCTATCCTAACATATAAAAACCCTAGGTCCACAATGACCAGGAGGCTCGACCAACCAGAAGTCAGTCCTGCAGTCAGTGCTGGGTTGCTGTGATGACCCAGCGCTGACTGCTATGGCTGCAGATACAGTGACCCAGCAGTGATTCCTGCGGGGGCTATGAATCAGGCCCAGAGAGAGGCCAAAAGAGAAAAGAAGGGTTTGATCTGTTGATCAGTACTTGCCTCTCTCTTTAGCTCCAGGCCTGATCAGCAGTCATGCCTCCATTTCTCTCCAGGCCTCCACTGGGGCTGCTGACCAACTATACTTTTCTGATCAGGCCCCATTTATAGGCCCAGAGATGCTGACTGGTATAGAAACTGACCAATCAGAACTAAATTGGCTGGCAGAGGAGGGCAGTTGAAATGAGATCAGGTCTGTAAGGGAGGACAGTTGGGAATGAGATCAAGTCAGCAAGGGAGGGCAGTTAGGGGTGATCAGGCAAGCAGGGGCAGTTAGAGGTGATCAAGCCAGCAGGGAAGGGCAGTTAGGAGCAAGATCAGGCTGATAGAGGAGGGCAGTTGCAGGCAAGATTAGGCCAGCAGGAGAGGGCAATTGGGGGTGACCAGGCCAGCAAGGGAGTGGTTAAGGGGTGATCATGCTGACAGGCAGAAGTGGTTAGGAGCAATTAGGCAGGCAGGCAGGCTATCAGTTAGAAGCCAGTAGTCCCAGTTGTGAGAGGTATGTCCGACGGCCAGTTTAGGCCCGATCCTTTTGCACAAATTTCGTGCACCAGGCCTCTAGTTATTAATAAAAACCCTCAGCAAAGTTGAGAATAGAGGGAGCATATCTCAACATGATAAAGGCCATAAATTTCAAACCTACTTCACAGACAAAATTAAAACATCTCCCCGAAGAAAAGTAACAAGACAGGGATGTCTGCTTTCACCATTCTTACTCATCATAGTAATGGAAATCCTAGCCACAGTGATCAGACAAGAATAAAACATAAAAGCACCCAAATTGGAAAAGAGGGAGTAAAAGTGTCATCTGCAGATGACATGATATTGTACATTGAATACCCCCCCAAAGACTCCACCAAAAAACTACTAGATTTAATAAATGAATTGGGCAATGTAACAGGATACAAAATTAACACCTAGAAATCCATGGCATTTTTATACACCAATAATGAATTCTCAGAAAGAGGAACTAAACAAATTACCCAATTTACCATTGCAACCACAACAAAAAAGATATTTATAAATAAACTTAACCAAGGAGATAAAAGACCTGTTCTCAGAAAAGTACAGGATACTGAAAAAAGAGATAGAGGAAGATATAAACAAGTGGAAGAATATACTATGTTTATGGATTGGTATAATCAACATCATTAAAATGCTCATACTACCCAAAGCAATCTATAGATTCAATTCAATCCCTATTAAAATACCAACAGCATATTTTACAGGTCTAGAACAAATATTCCAAAAATTTATGTAGAACCACAAAAGACCCTGAATATCCACAGCATTTTTGAGAAAGAAGAACAAAGTCAGAGGGAATCACAGTACCAGAAAGTCTCTTCAATAAATGGTGTTGGGAAAGTTGATCAGATACATGCAAAAAAAATGAAACTAGACCAATGTACACTATATACAAAAATAAACTCCAATTGGAAAAGGACTTAAATGAAAGATGGGAAACCATAAAAATCTTAAAAGAATTCATAGCCAGTAAAATCTCAGACATCTCTCTTAATGATAGAGCAAAGGAAACCAAGGAGAAAATCAACAAGTGGGACATCAAAATAAAAACCTTCTGCACACCCAAAGAAGCCATCAACAAAATGAAAAGGGAATCCACTGTATGGAAGAATATATTTGGCAATGATACATCTGATAAAGATTTAATATCCGAAGTATATAAGGAACTTATACAATTCAACAAAAGAAAGACAAACAATCCAATTAAAGAATGGGCAAAGAAGTAAATAGATATTTCTCCAAAGGGGACATACAGAAGGTCAAGAGACAGATGAAAACATGCACAATGTCACTGATCATCAGAGAGATGCAAATTAAAATGACAATGAGGTATCATCTCACACCTGTCAGAATGGCTACTATCAACATCAACAAACAACAGGTGTTAGTGAGAATGTGGCAAGAAGGGAACCCTAGTACACTGCTGGTGGGAATGCAGATTGGTGCAGTCATTATGGAAAACAGTATGGAGTATCCTCAAAAAATTAAATATGGAGCTTTCATTTGACCCAGTGATCCCACTTCTAGGACTATATTCTAAGAAACCCAAAGCACCAGTCAGAGAGAATGTATTGACCCTTGTCTCCATAGCAGCACAATTTACAATAGCTAAGAGCTGGAAATAGCCCTAGTGCCCATCAATAGATGAGTGGATTAAAAAAAGCTGTGGTTGCCAAAACCAGTTTGGCTCAGTGGATAGAGCATCGGCCTGTGGACTGAAGGGTCCCAGGTTCGATTCCAGTCAAGGTCATGTATCTTGCTGGGGTACATCCCCTCTGGGGGATGTGCAGGAGGTGGCTGATCAATGTCTCTCTCTCTCATCGATGTTTCTAACTCTATCCCTCTCCCTTCCTCTCCATAAAGAAATCAATAAAATATATTTTTTAAAAAAAGCTGTGGTCAATTTACATCATAGAATACTATCCAGCACTAAAAAAAGAATATCTTACCTTTTGAGACAGTATGAAGGGATCTGGAGAGCATTTTGCTAAGCAAAATAAGCCAGTCAGAGAAAGACAAGTAACACATAGTCTCACTTATATTTGGAATCTAATAAACAAAATAAACTGATGAACAAAATAGTTCTGGAGACACAGGAGCATAGAACAGACTGTAGAACCTAAGAGCAAGGTGAGGGAGGGTGGTGGGTGTGTGGGAAGAGATCAAGGAACTTGTATGCATATATGCATAACCCATGGATACAAACAATAGGGCAGTGGGGGTGGGTTAGAAGGGGTCAATGGGATAAAAAGGGGACATATGTAATACTTTCAACAATAAAGATTTAATGAAATAAAATCAGTGGAAGAATATTCTCGAGTGAGAACAAAAAGATATGGCAAAAATGCACAAATTCAGTTTTTGTATTTTTCTATAATGAGTAACTTTCAGCTTGTATTAATTCCTTCAAACTAAAAAATAATTTAAAAAACAAAGCTATTTGTAAAATATTATTTAAGCCCACACTTGTTTTTCTGTATAAATGACAAGCACTGCTATTGGCCCAGATTGGCTTTTAGAAACAGCAGAAGTTCCTGGTGCTATTAGGGGAATCACAAATAGGTGGCTGCCTTGGAAGCGGAGCCAAAGTAAGGAGCCCAGGTGTCTTGGCTCATTATTTTATGGAAGAAAATTATGGGCTTGTCCACACTGCCTTCTTCCCCACACTCCGCCTGACCCAGTCATGGGAGATGGAGCCACTCTGAGGGTGTGCTGTCCAGTGGTCCTGCCTTGCACACCGACTGCAGCTTTCTCACCTCTGTCTTGTTGACTCAGTGCAAGGGTTGCTTTTCAATTTTTTTATGCTTAAATATATTTAAAATATTATTAATGTCTGACATAATGTTTATTGCCATCTCTTCCCAACACATTACTTTATACATCTGTATCATTTTCATTTTTTGTTTTATTAAATAACTTGAGGCCCAGTGCATGAAATTCGTGCACTTGGGGTGGGGGTCCCTCAGCCCTGCCTATGCCCTCTGGCAATCTGGGAGCCCTCAGGGGATGTCCAACTACCAGCTGTGAGCCTGGCTTCTGGGCTGCTGGTTGAGCGACACTCTGCCTGTGGGAGTGCACTGACCACCAGGGGGCAGCTCCTGTATTGAGTGTCTGCCCCCTGGTGGTCACTGCACATCATAGTAACTGGTTGTTCTGCTGTTCTATCAATTTGCATATTAGCCTTTTATTATATAGGATTTTTTTATTTTTTCTATTAGTGTTGACATACAATATTATATTAGTTTTAGTTGTACAACATAGTGATTAGCCATTTGTATACCTTACAAAGTGAGCACTTTAATAAGTCTAGTACCCATCTGACTCCGTATGGAGTTGTTACAATATTATATGCTATATTCCCTTGCTGTATTTTACATTCCCATGACTATATTTATAATTTGTAATGTTTTTGAAATGTGTACTCCTGCCAAAACCGGTTTGGCTCAGTGGATAGAGTGTCGGACTGTGGACTGAAAGGTCCCAGGTTCAATTCCAGTCAAGGGCATGTATCTTGGTTGTGGGCACATCCCCAGCAGGGGGTGTGCAAGAGGCAGCTGATCGATATTTCTCTCTCATCGATGTTTCTAACTCTTTATTCCTCTCCTTCTCCCTTCCTCTCTATAAAAAATCAATAAAATATATTTTTTTAAAAAGAAATGTGTACTCCTTAATCTCATACACTTTTCACCCATCCTCTCCCATTTTTTTCCTCCTTCTGGCAACCAACAAAATGTTTTCTGTATCTATAAATTTGTTTCTGTTTTGTTTGTTGGTGTATTTATTTTTTTAATTAAACATATAACCAAAATCATATGACATTTGTATTTCTCTGTCTGACCCATTTCACTTAGCATAATATCCTCTAGATCCATCCACATCAGAGATAGCAAAACTTTATTCTTTTTATGGCTAATGTGCCATTCTTTATTCCATCAACCATCAATGGACACTTAGGTTGCTTCTATATCTTGGCTATTGCAAACAACGCTGCAGTGAACATATATCAATGGGTATATCTTTTTGAATTAGTGTTTTGTTTTTGGGGGGATAAATACCCAGAAGTTGAATTGCTGTGTTTTTATCTGTCTCCTGTTGTAGTCCTTGTTTTAAAATCTATTTTGTCTGATATAAGTATTTCTACCCCAGATTTTTCATGAAATATTTTTCCATCCCTTTACTTTCAGCCTATATGTCTCTTAATCTGAACTGAGTCATAGGTAACATATGTATGATCTTATTTTCTTATCCATTCAGCATGTGATTGGAACATTTCATCTATTTAAATTTAAAGTGATTTTTAATAAATATACAGTATCTCCATTTCTTATTTATTTTTATACTTTTTTTTTCTTCTTAAAGAAGTCCCTTTAACATTTTTTGTAATACTGGTTTAGTGATGATTAATTCCTTTAGCCTTTTCTTGTCTGGGAAACTCTTTATCTCTCCTTCCATTTTAACTGACAGCCTTGCTGGTTAGAGTAGTCTTATTGTAGATCAAGCATGTCAAACTCAAAGGCTAACATGGGCCAGATAAACAAGGTTTAAATTTATGTGGGCTGCAAAAACAACAAAAGCTTCAATTTTCATAGAAATGTAGGTTTATTTTGATAGAGACATGCTGAATACAAAGGGCTGAAATAAATGAGTAATCATTAACATAAAATAATAGAATATTTTAATAAAAATTAATACTTTTTCTTGAACATTAACTTACCAGACACTGAATAACTGCACAAATTAATAAGCATAATGCAAAGAAATCTATTTTTCTTGTTCTCCGAAAGTGAAATATTTCCTGTTGCGCAAACCAAACAAGTCCATACAAGACTAATAACGTAGCAATATTCACTGCTAGTATTAGTGGAGAGAAATGGTGTGCCTGCGTTAAGGTGCATAAGGGAAATGAATGCACCACAATTATAGTAATCAGTCATTAGCAAATGTTGTAGTTCATTATTAATGATTATGTACTGGTATAACAGGATATTGTAAAAATTAAGTTACAAAATTTTTATTAAAATGTTTCTTACACACCATTATATTGGCTGGGCCACAGAAATATTTGTTGTGGGCCCACAGGCCATGAGTTTGACATGCTTGTTATAAATCATTGTTTGTCATCACTTTGAATATTTTTTATCACTCCCTTCTGGCCTGAAATGATTCTGTTGAGAAATCAGCTGAGTCTTATGAGAGTCACTTTGTTGGTAACTTTCTCTTGCTGCTATTAAGATTCTCTCTTTGTTTGTAACCTATGACATTTACATTATGATGTGTCTTGGTGTGGGCCTCTTTGGGTTCATCCTGTTTGGGATACTCTGTGCTTTCTGAACTTGTATGTCTATTTCTTTCACCAGGTTAAAAACATTTTCTGTCATTATTTCTTCAAATAGATTTTAATTCTTTGTTCTCTCTTTCTCTGCTCCTTCTGGTATGCCTATAATGTACATTGATATGCTTGATGTTGTCCCAGTGCCTCTTAAAATATCCTCTTTTGTTAGAGTTTTTTTTCTTTTTCTGCTATTCTGAGTTGGTATTTTCTGTTACCTTATTCCCCAATTACTGATTCAATTCTGTTTTATCTAATTTGCTATTGATTCCATCTAGTGTATTCTTCATTTCAGTTATTGTATTCTTCATTTCTGACTGGTTCCTTACGTTCCTTTTACATTTTTATATTTCTTTTCTCTTTGTATAAGTTTCTCACTGAGTTCATCTGTTATTCACCTAAATTTATTAAACATCCTTATAACCAGTGCTTTGAGCCCTGCATCTGATAGATTGTTTATATTTATTTTCTGTTGTTTCTTTCTGGATTTGCGTTCTGTGCTTTCATATGGGACATGTTTCTTTGTTTCCTTATTTTTGCTGCCTTCCTGTATTTGTTCCTATAGATTAGGACCTAATCATTAGGTAGAGCTGCTTGGTCTTGGTAGAGTGACTTTACATAGTAGGTGTCCAATGGGACCCAGTGGCATCATCTCCCTGTTCATCTGAGCCAGGTGCTCCAGGTGTGTCCCTTGTCTGGGTTTTATGTGCCCTCCTGTTGTACTCAGGCCTTGATTGCTATTGGAACACCAATGGGAGGGATTCACCATCAACCTGACTGGCTCTGAGGACTGGCTAAGATTACAATGGATGAGCTGTTGTGCAGGGATTCGCTTTAGCCACACTCTGTTGCCTGCTAAGTCTGCCTTTTGGATGTCATCTATGATGACCTTTGGTGGTGTCTGGTGTGATCTGAAGCTAGCCACCAGGTGTTTTGGTTTTGGGGCCTCTTGGGAGGGGTTCTGGTTCAAGCCAGGTTCAGCTGCTGCCTGTTCCCTGCACTGCATCTCCTGGTATGAGCTAAAAGTGATGTGCAATGGTTGCCACTTGTGCTGGCTTAGAGGTGATGCTAGATATTAAGCTGTAAACTGAGAGTGACTGCCACTAGTGCCTGGCTTGGGGCCACTTAGCAAGAGTACAGGTCACATCAAGACCAGGAACTACTTGTTTGGGGTTTGTGGACCTTTGAGAGATTTTTAAGAAAGTTTGCAGCATGAGCCAAGGCAGGTCATTTATATGGAAAAGCCACTGGAAGTGTCTTGGATGAACCCACAAGTTCAGTTGAACAGGGTCGTAAGGAGTCACCAGGTCAAGCAGAATGGTTTATCCAATTTGATGAAGACTCTAACTTGATGCCCACTTGCATTTTCAGACTGAATAATGGCTCTGCCAGCACTTGTGTCTTGAGAAAGCTGTTTCTCCAGCCTTCACCTTGAAGCTGAACAATTCAGTTCCTCCCCCTGGTGCTTTTTGCTCTGCTGCCCCAGTGCTGTTGCTCAGAACAAATGAATCTGAGTGAGTCCATTCATGGGCCCTTTAAAGGAATGCCTGGGTCTCCACAATCCTCTATCTCACTCAGTTGTAATCCTCTCAGCCACTCCCCACTGTCTTTTAAGTTAGAAGTTATGAAGGCTTCTTTTCCCAGTACTGGGACTCTGATTAGGGTACCCAATGTGGGGCTGGAACCTCTTGTTCTTCAGTGGGCTCATCCCTTTGGATTCTCAACCACCATGCGTAGGTGTGGGGCAGGCCTGTTCCATATTCCTGCCCTTCTTACCAGTGTCAAATTGGCTTCTTCTTTGTTATAGAACTTCTGTTCGGCTGGTCTGCAGGTGGTTCTCAATGATGCTGTTCTATAATTTAGTTGTAATTTAGTTGTGATTTTGATGTGGTTGTGGGAGGAGGCGAGCACAGTGTTACCTACCCCACCGTCCTGACCAGAAGTCAGGGATGCTTTTCTATGCCTATAAATGCATCCATATCTATGGTATGCACGTGTTTGCCTTCCACCCTGTTCTTCCTTCCTCTCTGACCTTCTGATTTCATGAAGCTAGATCATAAAAGCTACAAAGACCATAATACACCATCTTGTTCAGCTACCTTATTTTTTTTAATATATTTTATTGATTTTTTACAGAGAGGAAGGGAGAGAGATAGAAAGTCAGAAACATTGATGAGAGAGAGAATCGATCAGCTGCCTCCTGCACTCCCCACAGTGGAGATGTGCCCGCAAGCAAGGTACATGCCCCCGACCGGAATCGAACCTGGGACCTTTCAGTCCGCAAGCCGACTCTCTGTCCCCTGATCCAAACTGGTCTCGGCCAGCTACCTCATTTTAGGAATTTAGAAACCAAAGTCCAGAGAGGAGAACTAACCATCTGATGTCCACGTGTGTAGTAAAGCAAATTTCCTGCTCCTGTTCTGAATTCTGTACTTGACTTCTCTCTCCTGTGCCCTCTAGGCACATCTGACAAGTTCACAAAATGCTTCTCTCCCACAATTCCAGCTGAAAAAGGAGGGCATGAGGACCATGAACTGGGCAGCAGATAGCAATAAATTCAAACAATAGGATTTCTCCCCACAATCCCTTGCTGCCTCCCTTAAAGAGCCTGAGAAAGTTGAATACTTACTTTACTAGCATCCCTCAAACTGAGTGGACATTTGACATAGCTCTGGGAAATGGGATTTAAATGAAAATTTTCTGGGATTGGGTAGTTTCTGTTTTTTGTGATTGAAGGAAATATACAAGTGGCACTTCTTTTCTCCTTCATGCTATCTTGAATACAAATACAATACCTGATGCTGTTGCAGCTATTTGGGAATTGTGAGGCAACAAACAAAAGGAATTGCAGCTAAGACCACATGAGCTGTGGAACCAATGCAAGCCAGTTCCCTGGTTTGGAGAATCTTGTCATATGACTATGCCTCTCTAAATGAGATTTTCTGTTGTTTTGTAAGGAGGAAAAAGGCATTTTAATTGACACAAAGATACACCACAAACAAACAACTTAATTCAACAGATATTTACTCAGCACCTATCCTGAACCTGAATCTAAGGACCCAGATATGAATAAGACATGGTCCCTGACCTCAAGGAACTCATAGCACCAGGATTATATTTTCATTCTCACAATTCTATAGAACAAACATTATTGCCCCCATTTGGCAGATGGGATAAATGGAGGCTCAGACAGGTAAAGGAAGAAACTTGCTAAAGTTCACACAGTACTTGGAATTAAACCTTGATCCATCAAGGACAATCAGTCCTGAAGAAGCCGGCCACCAAGACAGGATTACAATGGTGATGAGTGCAGCCACCAGAAACTTTCCAGAGCCTCTCTCCCAGGTTTCTTCTTCTTTGAATATGAAACCCAGAGATCAGCCGGTCAGCAAGGGATGCTGAAGTGAAAATTCATCAGGGGGAAACACCCTCAGAGTAAGGAACTTGGGATGGGGATTGAAGTAAGGAGAGCAAAGAGGACGAGGGAGGGAAGGGGATGCGGGGGGCTGGAGGGGTGAGGAGAGCACACATGCAGAGCCAGGACAGCAGCAGTGTGGCAGGCCCAGCCGGAAGCAGCTGTAGCTGAACCTATAGCATCCCAGAAGGGCAGAAATTGGTGGCACCACAGGAAGCAAGAGGAGATCTGGAATGCCCGCCTGAGCCAGAGCAGAGCCACTGGGGCCTCAGGAAACTCCTCCTCAGTCTGTAACAATGTGGCCACTCATTTTGCTCTGACACTGAAACAACTCCATCTCAGGTTCAAATAACAGACACTGAATAAGGTCAACTCAAGCAAGCAGGGGGATGATGGTACAAACACAGATGACCGTCCAGGGTTCCGGTCCCCATGCCACTTTCCCTCCTCTGACTCCTCACTCAGCCATCTTCCCACAGAGTACTCACTGAGCAGAGACATGGGAGGGGGAAAGCTCCTCAGAGTTGGGGTCTCCAGTGCCCAGGCCTTCAGCCCAGACCCACAAAAACCACTCCCCCAACACTCACACCAGGACCTATGCTAACTGTTCTAGAAACTGGGGCTTTAAATCAGCTTTAAACACCAACAAAAATAAAGCCCAAATCTCTGTTCTGCTTTTTTGAAATTTTTTTTTCCTCTTTTTGCTTTCAGCAGAAGTCACCAGAGAAGACTAGGGAAGGAGGCATGGGAAGGTGGAAGTAGAGAAAAAGGGGAAGTCTCAGTACTGACTGGGAAGACCGCTCCCTTCTTCTCCTTACCTTCTCGTCCTCTCCCTCCTCGTTACCTTCTCATCCTCTCCCTCCTCGTCCTCCTTTTTGTTGTTCTGCTCCTCCTTGTCCTTCTCCTTTCTCTAATCCTTGAGAACTGCCTGGCTGCCCCAGGAGGCTCCCTGCTTACCTACCACTGTGCCAAGTTCAGAGAAGACACTCGTGCTATTGATAAACAGTAATCGAGAGCCCCATGCTGAGCCTGTGCTCCCAGCAGGCATTGTACATGTGCTTCCCATGCAGTCTCTACTTTAACCTCATACCAACCATGTGATCTCATCCCCTCTTTCTGGGCTGAGTGACACACCCCAGATCTCTCTGAAAACCAGTGGTAGGATCTGACTCCAAAGCCTGTGTTCTTGATACCTCATCAGAGACTGCCAAGTGGGGGCTCTGGCGCCAACTGCAGCCTGTACACAAGTTTTGCTTGACTCACATGATTGCGGTCTGCCTGGTGTTTTAAATTGGATTTGTTGTCAACACTTAACAATCAGGAGATTTCACATAAAAGTTCATGTTTCTGGATTTTCTAGAATCCTTTAATAAGGCCCCACTGAACTCACATCTGCTCCTTACTTTCCTCAGTCTTCACCACTCCCTGTTGCATTTCTAGCACAAATGAAAGTATCAAAGAATACTGATCATTCTCCTTCTAGTCTGATCCACTCACTCATGATACCCCATGGTCCTGTAAACAACTTGAGTTTGGAAACTTGCACAAAGCAACACTGCTTCATGGAAGGAAAAGCGGAAGATGGGTGGATTCATGGATAAATAGATGGGAGGATGGATGGGTGGGTGGGTGGTGGAAGGATAGGTGGAGGATGGTGGATGGATGGGTGAAAGGATGGGTGGATGATAGGTGGATGGATGGTGGAATGGTGGGTGGATGGATGGAAGGATGGGTGGATGATAGGTGGATGGGTGGTGGAAGAGTAGATGGAAGGATGAGTGGATAATGGATGAATGGTGGGTGGATGGATGGATGGATGGATGGATGGATGGATGGTGGGTGGATGGGTGGGTGGAAGGATGGCTGGATGGA
>JAAGEH010000403.1:101613-128728 GCA_011751065.1 Lasiurus cinereus
TGGATGGATGGTGGGTGGATGGGTGGGTGGAAGGATGGCTGGATGGATAGGTGGTGTACAGAAGAGCTCAGGTATCTCCACTGCTTGCCCAGGAAGTATCTATGGACAATGCTCAGCGTCTTGTCAGCCAACTCACCAAGTCCAGGGCATGTGTCCTAGCAAGTCAGCCTGGCCACTCATCCTCTTGCCCCTGAAACCCAGACATGAAGTGCTCCCTGTCCCGTGGAATGATTCACCCCTCATTCATCTGTCCCTGTCAGGGTATCATTCTAGATCAACACCTGGGGCAGAAGGTCCCTACAGAAGCCCTTATCTACGAGAAGGTACAACGCTCACTTGTTTTTCCCAAGCTATGAGGCACACAGCACCTAAACATAGGATTTTTCTGAGAGTGAAATGAGGCAAGGCCCCTGCCCAATACCCAGTACAAATGGGCCATAATCAAAGGTACAAAGTCAAGGAATTGTGAGATGGGAATTAGACAGGACATGTGATAGATGCCCCAGTGGCCCTTGATGCTGGCACAAGTTGAAATGGGAGGAGCTGAGGTATCAGAGAACAGAGAGGGGGTTGGAGTTGAGAAATGAGGGAAGATGGAGACAATAGATCTTGGAGTAGGATGAGTAGTAAAACAGGAGAGAGCTGGGACTAGATGAGGAAGGAAAAGCAAAGGCCTGAAAGTGGCCATGAGAAAATCTGGAAGTCTGCTGATCCCATCTTCACTCCAGCAGTGACCAAAGAGCTCAAGGGAAGCCATTGTCCAGTGGCCACTACCATCCATTAAGGAAGAAAGAGATGGAAGTTTGCACAAAGGTTAATGAGGTAAGCACATCTTAACAATAAAACAGGGCTCCAGGGGTCCCAGGAGGGGCATGAGCACCCATGGGGAGGCAGGAGGAATAGGCTAGAAGGATGGGCAGAGATGTGTCTTGCAGGTTTGGACATGGCTCAATCAGTGGGTGGGGTGTGGAAGGGGAGGGTTAGGCAGAGGGATGGGCATGACTAACTCCAGATGACCTGGAAGCCCTTGTGGTCTGAAAGCATCAGAAAGCACCAGACCTGTGTCTCCCCAACTGTCCAGGTCACCCACAGGCCAAAATGGAGTGGAGGTTGGTCAGGAAGTTCATGGTAGCTTTGAAGTCTTGACTCTGATAATCTCTCCCTGCAGAAGCAGGTGAAGCTTCTCTCCTTCAGGGATACAGGAGGCACTTCCCCCTCTCAAGGGCCAATGTGCCTCTTGCAGAGCCCCATAAACTGAGACCTAGCCTAGTGGGACTGTCCAGGAAAGCTACGAGTAATGGGGTGGCCTCTGGGGGTGGATGGCACCCAGTCCCACTGGGCTCATTACAGACACCTGCATCAGTCAGACATCAATACATGAGTTGACAGTAAAAAGTTCAGCTGCCAACATCCTGGGTTCCCTTATGTGGCTGGCATGTCCGTTCCCCATGGGTGCATTGCTCTGGGAGGCCCCAAAACAGCTAGAAATTTCTGGGTGAGACTGGCTTAGTGCTAAGGGAAATGGTTGGTCAAACCCAATGCCCTTGGCTTCGAGCTATTTCACCCTGATGGCCCCTCTTTGCATCACCTGCCACAAGGACCAGGAAGTCAGGCTTTGGGGCCAAGACCTCACCTGAGGCCAGAGCTCCAGTCTCCTTGGTTGAATCAGTTTTCCAGTAGCCCTTCTAGCGACATGCACTTCCTTCAGTCCCACGGGCAGGGTCTGAAAATGGCTGTCTCTGAGGCACAGCACATGCACCAAGGTGCTCATGCATGTCTGTGTGTGTCTTTTTGACAGCAGCGTTGACAGGCTCTGTCCTAGGGATCACGTGGCCACACGGCGGGAGTTGGGGGCCTGCCCTACAGGATCGCACATGCAGGGAGACTGCACCATTCCACACAGCTTTTATCAGTCTGACTCCAACTCTTTTTTTAACATTGTCTTTTTTTTTATTTCAAGAAAAACTATTTTAAGTATATTACATGCAATAAATATTAATATTTTACGAAAAAAGATTTCAAATATAATAATATTACCAAAACTGTACTAACATAGTATAATATCACAAAAGTTGTAGGAAATATTAAAAATTTGCAAATAGCAGGATTATTTCTAGTATCTTCTAAAATATTTTTCCCCTGGCTGTATTTTTGTTCATCAGTTATGTTGCTCATTATTTCCACAAATGAGTGAGATCATGTGGTATTTATCTTTCTCTGAGCTTATTTCGCTTAGGATAATGCTCTCCAGTTCCATCCTTGCTGTTGCAAATGGTAAAAGTTCCTTCTTTTTTACAGCAACATAATATTCCATTGTATTCCCCAGTTTTCTAATTCACTCATCTGCTGATGGGCATTTAGGCTATTTCCAAATCTTAGCTATTGTAAATTGTGTTTTTATGAACATAGGGGTGCATATGTTCTTTCTGATTGGATATGTTCCTCGAAGTGAGATTATTGGGTCAAATGGCAGTTCCATTTTTAATTTTTTAAGGAAACTCCATACTGTTCTCCACACTGGCTGCACCAGTCTGCATTCTCACCAACACTAGATGAGAGTTTCTTTTTCTCCACATCCTCACCAGCACTTGTCATTTGTTGATTTGTTGATGATAGCCATTTTGACAGGTGTGAGATGGTACCTCATTTGTAGTTTAGATTTGCATCTCTCAAATGAATAGCGACTTTGAGCATGTTTTCATATGTCTCTTGGCCTTCTGTATGTCCTATTTCAAAAAGTGTTGATTTAGGTCTTTTGCCCATTTTTTATTGGATTGTTTATTTTGTTTTTGTTAAATTGTATGAGTTCCCCGTAAATTTTGGAGGTTAAATTCTTATCAAAGATAACATTGGCAGTCTCCTTCCCTCTCCCTTACTTTCTCCCAGTCCCTCCTCTCCCCTCCCCCTTCCCTCCTCGGGCTCCAGCCTGTGAGGACACGCGGCTGGAGGAGGCGATGGAGTGAGCCGGCCGCTTCCTCAGAGGGCCGGGGAGACGAGCCCAGCGCCGCCCCGCCCTCCCGGGAGGAGAGGAGCAGAGGTAATTATAATTGCCCAATATTGCAGCCATGGAGTCCATGCTTAATAAGTTGAAGAGTACTGTTACAAAAGTAACAGCCGACGTCACTAGTGCTGTAATGGGAAATCCTGTCACTAGAGAATTCGATGTTGGTCGACACATTGCCAGTGGTGGGAATGGGCTAGCTTGGAAGATTTTTAATGGCACAAAAAAGTCAACAAAACAGGAAGTGGCTGTTTTTGTCTTTGATAAAAAGCTGATTGACAAATATCAAAAATTTGAAAAGGATCAAATCATCGATTCTTTAAAACGAGGAGTCCAACAGTTAACTCGGCTACGGCACCCTCGACTTCTTACTGTGCAGCATCCTTTAGAAGAATCCAGGGATTGCTTGGCATTTTGTACAGAACCAGTTTTTGCCAGTTTAGCCAATGTTCTAGGTAACTGGGAAAATTTGCCTTCTACTGTGTCTCCAGACATTAAGGATTATAAACTTTATGATGTAGAAACTAAATATGGTTTGCTTCAGGTTTCTGAAGGATTGTCATTTTTGCATAGCAGTGTGAAAATGGTTCATGGAAATATTACACCTGAAAATATAATTTTGAATAAAAGTGGAGCCTGGAAAATAATGGGCTTTGATTTTTGTGTATCATCGACCAATCCTTCTGAACAAGAGCCCAAGTTTCCATGTAAAGAATGGGACCCAAATTTACCATCGTTGTGTCTTCCAAATCCTGAATATTTGGCTCCTGAATACATACTTTCTGTGAGCTGTGAAACGGCCAGTGATATGTACTCTTTAGGAACTGTCATTTATGCTGTATTTAACAAAGGGAAACCTGTATTTGAAATTAACAAGCAAGATATTTATAAGAGTTTCAGTAGGCAGTTGGATCAGTTGAGTCGTTTAGGATCTAGTTCACTTACAAATATACCTGAGGAAGTCCGTGAACATGTAAAACTACTGTTAAATGTAACTCCAACTGTAAGACCAGATGCAGATCAAATGACAAAGATTCCTTTCTTTGATGATGTTGGTGCAGTAACACTGCAGTATTTTGATACCTTATTCCAAAGAGATAACCTTCAGAAATCACAGTTTTTCAAAGGACTGCCAAAGGTTCTGCCAAAATTGCCCAAGCGTGTCATTGTGCAGAGAATTTTGCCTTGCTTGACTTCAGAATTTGTAAACCCTGACATGGTACCTTTTGTTTTGCCCAATGTTCTAATGATTGCTGAAGAATGCACCAAAGAAGAATATGTCAAATTAATTCTACCTGACCTTGGCCCTGTCTTTAAACAGCAGGAGCCAATACAGATTTTGTTAATTTTCTTACAAAAAATGGATTTGCTACTAACCAAAACTCCTTCTGATGAAATAAAGAACAGTGTCGTACCAATGGTTTACAGAGCGCTAGAGGCTCCTTCCATTCAGATCCAGGAACTCTGTCTAAACATCATTCCAACCTTTGCAAATCTTATAGACTACCCATCTATGAAAAATGCTTTGATACCAAGAATTAAAAATGCATGTCTACAAACATCTTCCCTTGCTGTTCGTGTAAATTCATTAGTATGCTTAGGAAAGATTTTGGAATACTTGGATAAGTGGTTTGTACTTGATGATATCCTGCCCTTCTTACAACAAATTCCATCCAAGGAACCTGCAGTCCTCATGGGGATTTTAGGCATTTACAAATGTACTTTTACTCATAAGAAGTTGGGAATCACCAAAGAGCAGCTGGCTGGAAAAGTATTGCCTCATCTGATTCCTCTGAGTATTGAGAATAATCTTAATCTCAACCACTTCAATTCGTTCATTTCCGTCATTAAAGAGATGCTTAATAGATTGGAGTCTGAACATAAGACTAAACTGGAACAACTTCATATAATGCAAGAACAGCAGAAATCTTTGGATATAGGAAATCAAAGAAATATTTCTGAAGAGACAAAAGTTACAAATGTTGGATCTCAGATTGACAAAGTTTTTAACAATATTGGAGCAGACCTTCTGACTGGTGGTGAATCAGAAAATAAAGAGGATGTGTTACAGAATAAACATAAAAGAGCATCACTTACACTAGAAGAAAAACAAAAATTAGCAAAAGAACAGGAGCAGGCACAGAAGTTGAAAAGTCAGCAGCCTCTTAAACCCCAAGTACATACACCTATTGCTCCAGTGAAACAGACTAAGGACTTGACAGACACATTGATGGATAATATGTCATCTTTGACCAGCCTGTCTGTTAGTACCACTAAAAGTTCTGCTTCAAGTTCCTTCACTTCTGTTCCTTCCATGGGCCTTGGCATGATGTTTTCTACACCAGTGGATAATACAAAGAGAAATTTGACAAACGGCCTAAATGCTAACATGGGCTTTCAGACCTCAGGATTCAACATGCCGGTTAATACCAACCAGAACTTCTTCAGTGGTCCGAGCACACCTGGTGTGACCACTATGACCATGGGAACACCTTCCACTTTGCCAAACTTCAATGCCGTGGGGGTTCCTCCTGCTGGCGCAAAGCAGACTCAACAGAGACCCCCAGATATGTCTGCTCTTAATAATCTCTTTGGCCCGCAGAAACCCAAAGTGAGCATGAACCAGTTATCACAACAGAAACCGAATCAGTGGCTTAATCAGTTTGCACCTCCTCCAGGGTCTCCAGGTGTGGGCAGTTCAGTAATGGGAGCACAAATGAACGTGATGGGACAATCTGCCTTTGGTATGCAAGCCAATCCTTTCTTTAGCCCACAGAACTTTGCACAGCCACCAACTACTATGACCAATAGCAGCTCAGCTAGCAATGATTTAAAAGATCTCTTTGGGTGAGGTGTATTGCTCCTATTTTTAAAGGATTCAATTTTAATCATGTGTGAACTGATTTACATCTTTATACAGTTGGCGTGGAGGAACTGTTTCTGTGGGAAAATGAATGGTTCTAAGATAGAAAACACCTGTTTCTATGCCAGCATAGTAGTTGTATGGACTCCTCTAACAGAGTTTTTTAAAGCATTGAGGAATTTTTTTTCCCTCTTATCATATTCTCTTTGGGTTTTTAAAAGACCCAACCTGTACCAATCTCAAAGAGAGGATACCTGAGTACCTTGAATAGCAAAATTTTTTAATCAAATGTTTATTTTGCTTGTAAATCTTGTTATTTTAAAAAAATTGAGTTGATGGTGATTGCAAGTTTTACTTATTAAATACTACATGGTACATAGTCTGCCTTCACAAGTCATTAGTCTTCATTTCAATATGTGAAAAATCTTGATGCTGTGTTGATTTGTTTACCTTTAGTATGACTGAGTGAGAAAATAATAAGCATAATGAGAAAAGGATCATTACTTTTTCCGATCTTATTTACTTCTCAGATAAACTAATGTTTAGTACAAAAGACTAAGCAAATGCTGCAAAATTTAACCTAACATTGATTTGATTGGTTCAAACTAAAGGCATTATTAACCATCCCAAATGCAAATTAATCATTGTAAATTATATTTTAGCATGGTCTGCCTCAAATAGTAATGTATTTTTCTGCATTTCCTTGGATATATTTAGAATCACTTTTTCCTATGGTGTCCAGACAGGAGAGGTATGTACTGATTTGTACATGTATTTGACAAAGCTCCCTGATGTGATTTCCCTGACTACTGCCTTTATATTTCACTTGAATTCAAAATTCCAAGGTTGCAGCATATATGAATTGCATTTTCAAAAGGAGATTTGTAAGAATTAAACTATATTTAATGAGTAAACATTTGAGATTTCTGCTATATTGTTTCAAATGCAATAAACTTTACTTCTATAAAAATGAGCAGTTGTATCTTCTGGCTACCAAGAGATTAATTTTCAGTTTTACCATGATAAAGTGTGACCTTATCAATTACTACAACTGAAGTTTACTTCTTTTCTAGGAATTTCAGAAACCTTTTGTTTAAAAGTTATGAACAGATATTTTTTAGCAGGAAAGAATAAATTCTTCTAACTGGAAACATGTTTTATTTTTCAAAGCCTTTCTCTGATATTTTTCTTTGATTTGCTGATTATTCAATGACAGATGGAGCCATATGTTATAAATGTGATTGTTATTTTGTTAAATTATACTCTGCCATTATATGACAACTGTAAAATCATCTTTCAGAGGAATATATATGTATTATAGTTGCTGCCGTAGAGTTTGTGGTTTTTTAAATATGAGACCAGCAGTTCTTTAAAATAAATCATATGCCATTTAGTATGCTGATACTAAGTTTTCATTGAAATACGAATGTATACACATACTAAATATATCATTGACCAGACAGTACTTGATTATAAAATGATGGTGATGTTGATAGTGGCATTCAGTAAGAGCATAATTTAAAAAATAAAAAGTCAGCACCTGGCCAGTGTTGTTCAGTGGTTGGGCATCTACCCATGAACCAGGAGGTCACCTTTTGATTCTCAGTCAGGGCACATGCCTGGGTTGTGGGCACAGTCCCCAGTAGGGGCTGTGCAGGAGGCAGCCAATCAGTGATTGATCGTCTCTCATCATGTTTCTATCACTCTGTCCCTCTATCACTCTCAGAAATCAATGAAAACATACTAAAAAAATAAAAAGTTCAGCTTATATTGGGGTTCTGTATGAGATGTACTGTATTTTGTTACATGGTTTTAGAAAAAGGACTCAAATTCTGAAAAAACAGCCAAGAAATATAAAGTACTAGGAAGATCAAGAGCTTTATCAAATATGTTCACCTTGACCAGATTATGTCTTGTTTGTAACACAATATTTCTCTTGAGAAAAGTTTACATGTGGAATAAAATTGCTTATGTTAAAAGTTTTTCTTTGTAACAATTTAGTAGTCACTGTTTATTAGGAAATTGCTTTTTATTTTGTAAAATACATTGATATCAGTGTATTGAACTTTTAGTTAGAAGAAAAGCTTAATGTAATAACATATACTTTGAACTTATAAGTATGAAATAGGTTACTTGAAAAAATATATGTAATTCTTACATCTTGAAATTTGCTCATTTATTGAGGTAATGGTGCTACATCTATAGAAAAAGTTTCCCTACACTTTATTTTCTTGAAGAGATTTAAATCATTTCCATCAATTGAACTGTTACCATTGCCTTTTTCTGTTGAGAAATTGCCTCTGAAAAAGTTCTATATTTAGACTTTTATTTCTGTGTGAACAAAATACTAGATCACCTTAAAAATTATTTCAGATATTGACAGCATTTAATTTTTTGTGTGTGTGCTTAGAGTAGAAAGCACCTGTAGACAAAAATTACAAGGAAGATTCCCTTTTGTTTGAACTGGCTCTTCTAATGCTGAAGTGTGTGATATACGTAGAAGATGTACAAAGGAAATGGAAATAGACATGCACTTGGTTGGGTTTGATTTGTTTATTTTTGTTTTTATTTTGGAATGCTTATAACTCTTCTTTTCACCTGGATGAGTTAAGGGGAAGTAGTTTTTTTTGTTATGTTGTCTTTTTAACCTGTAAAATACCTCACATGATTGCTTTTACATATTAAAGGAAAAGATATATGTGAAGGCACCTGAGAGCAAACACAGAGTATGCACCAAATAAATGTTAGCTTTGATAAAAAAAAAAAAAGATAACATTGGCAAATATGATCTCCCATGCAGTGGGCTTTCTTGTTGTTTTGTTGATGGTTTCTTTTGCTGGGCAAAAGCTTTTTATTTTGATGTAGTCCCATTTGTTTATTTTCTCCTTAGTTTTCATTGCCTTAAGAGTTGTATTGGTAAATATATTGCTATGACATATGTCTGATATTTTGCTGTCCATGGAGTCTTCTAAGATTTTTATGGTTTCCCATATTACCTTTAAGTCCTTTACCCATTTGGAGTTTATTTTTGTGTATGGTGTAAGCTGGTGGTCTAGTTTCATTTTTTTTTTGCATGTATCTGTCCTATTTTCCCAACACCATTTATTGAAGAGACTGTATTGACTCCACTGTATGCTCTTGCCTCCTTTGTCAAATTTCTGGGTTCTCTATTCTGTTCCATTGGTCTATATATCTGCTCTTGTACCAGTATCAGGCAGTTCTGAAAACAATGGCTTTGTAATACAGCTTGATATCTGGTGTTGTGGTCCCTCCAACTTTGTTCTTTTTCAAAATCGCTATGGCTATTCAGATTCATTTTTATTCCAGATGAATTTTCAAGAGTTTGTTCTAGATCTGTGAAATATTCTATTGGTATCTTAATGGAGATTGCATTGAATCTATAGATTGTTTTGGGTAGTATGAACATTTCAATGATGTTGATTCTACCAAACCATGAACATGGTATGTTCTCCTATTTGTTCCATCCCTTCACTCTCATACTGTGTGTGCCTTTTGTTTTGAGGTGTGTCTTTGTAGATAGCATATAATTGGGTCATGTTTTTGTATCTATTCAGCTACCCTACACCTTTTGATGGAGCATTTAGTCCATTTAGGATTATTGTTGATAGGTACTTATGTATAGCCATTTTAATTCTGTATGGCTAGGTTCCTCTCTCTGTGTTTCTTCTTCTCATTACAGTAATCCCTTTAGCATTTCTTTTAATATTGGATAGGTGGTGATGAACTCCTTTGCTTTTTTTTTTTTTTTTTTTTTTTTTTTGGTCTGGGAAGTTCTTTATTTGACCATCTATTTTGAATGATAGTCTTGCAGAAGATAGTAATCTTGGTCTCAGATCTTTGCTTTCCATTACTGTGAGTACCTCATGCCATTTCCTTCTGGCCTATAGAGTTTCTTTTGAAGAATCAGGTGTCAGCCTTACGGAGCTCCTTTGTAGGTAACAGTTTTCTCTTGCTGCCTTTAAGATTCTCTCTTTGCCTTTAATTTTTGGCATTTTAATTATAATGTGTCTGGGCATGGGTCTATTTGGGTTCTTCTGTGCCTCCGAGTTTGTGTGACTTTTTCCTTTACCAGGTTAGGGAAGTTTTCTGCCATTATTTCTTCAAACACCTTTTCTATGCCTTTCTCCTTTTCTGCACTTCTACCACTCTAATATTATTACATTTCACATTGTCCTACAGCTCCCTTAAGCTGTCCTCATGTTTTTTCAATTGTTTTTTCCTTTTGTTTTTCTGATGGAGTGATATTTTCACTGATTCAATCCTCAACTTCCCCTAATCTGCTGTTTATTCCTTCTGATGTGTTTTTTTATTTATGTTATGTCATTCTTTATCTCAGACTGTTCCTTTTTCATAGTCACTATATCTTTTCTCATGCTGTTGAGCATCTTTACCATGAACTCTGTTTCAGATAAATTTCTTATCTCTTCTTCATCTATCTCTTCTTCTGGACAATTCTCTAGTTCTTTCATTTTGGGGTTGCTTCTTTGTCTCCTCATTTTGGATTTCTGTTCGCTTTTGTGACTATGGATTAAGAAGATCCTCCTACACCTTTCAATCTCTAGTGCAGGACAGTGTTAAAAGTTGTTCCTGACTAATAACATCAAGCAAAGACTCAAGGCCTCCAAAGACCATCTCTTACAGACTGATAGGATTCCAACTTAAATTGCCCCCAGGCAATCATCCTCAGGTGTGGCAACAGTATATTTCAACAGAATCGGGCAGTTGTTTCTGCCTGGAGGCTAATTGTTATTTTTAATCTCTTTTTTCAAATAAATCTTTATTGTTCAGATTACATGTGTTCCTCTTTTCCCCTCATAGCTCCCCTTCATCTGGTTCTCACCCCACCCCATGCCTTTACTCCCCACCACTGTCTTCATCCATAGGTGTAAGATTTTTGTCCAATCTCTTCCCAAACCCCTCACACCCCTTTTCCCCAGGGAATTGTTAGTCCACTCCCTTCCTATGCCCCTGATTCTATTATATTCATCAGTTTATTCTGTTCATCAGATTTTTTATTCACTTGGTTTTTAGATTAATTTGTTGATAGGTGTGTATTTGATGTCATTTTGTTGTTCATAGCTTTTACCTTTACTTTTTTCTTTTTCTTCCTCTTCTTAAAGAATACCCTTCAGCATTTCATATAATCCTGATTTGATGGTCCTGAACTTTTTTAGCTTTTTCTTATCTGTGAAGCTATTTCTCTGCCTTTCAATTCTAAATGATGGCTTTGTGGGTAGAGTAATCTTGGTTGTAGGTTCTTTCTGTTTATCACTTTGAATATTTCTTGCCACTTCAGTCTGGCTTGCATAGTTTCTGTTGAGAAATCAGCTGACAGTCATATGAATACTCCCTTGTAGGTAACTAACTGTTTTTCTCTTGCTGCTTTCAAGATTTTCTCTTTGTCTTTTGCTCTTGACATTTTAATTATTATGTGTCTTGGTGTGGTCCTCTTTGGATTCCGCTTGTTTGGGGTTCTCTGTGCTTCCTGGGCTTGTAAGTCTATTTCTTTCACCAGGTAGGGAAAATTTTCTGTCATTATTTCTTCTAATAAGTTTTCAATATTTTGCTCTCTCTCTTCTTCTGGCACCCCAATAATTTGGATGTTGGTATGCTTAAAGTTTTCCCAGAGGCTCCTTACTTTATCTTCATATTTTTGGATTCTTTTTATTTTTTATTTTTCTGGTTGGCTGTTTTTTGTTTCCTCATGTTTCAAATCTTTGGTTTGATTTTTGGGATCCTTTGATCTACTGTTGAATTTCTGTACATTCTTTATTTCAGACAGTGTATGCTTAATTTCTTACTGGTCCTTTTCCATTTTTATTATTTTTTTTGGCATTCTCATTAAGATCTTTGAAGGTCTCACTAAGTTCCTCAGAGGTTTTTAGCAGATTCTTGAGTAACCTTATAAATGTGGTTTTGAACTCTATGTCAAGTAGTTTGCTTTCCTCCATTTCTTTCGTTCATGACATGTTTCTTTGTCTCCGCATTCTGGCTGCTTCCTATGTTGATGGAGTGGCTTTGTGTGGTAGGTGACCTATATGGTTCAGTGGTTCAGCCTCCCCAATCACCTGAGGTGGATACTCTTGGTAGACCCCTTTGTAGGCTGAGTGCACAGTCTTGTTGTAGTTAACCTTGATTGCTGTTGGTATATTGAGAGGAATTTACCTCCAGGCCAATTTGCTGTGAGAACCAACTGTTTCTATAATGGAAGAATTGCTGTGCTGGAGACATCCTTATGGGGCAGGACTTGCTTCAGTGGAGCTTTGGTGCTCAATGAGTCTGCCTCTTGAATGTGTCACTTATCGATGTGAAAAGTTAAAATCTGGTGTTGTCTCACACTGACCACTAGGTACACTGGGTTCTAGATCTCCAATTGCATGCAGGTCAGCTACTGTCTGAGGCCACCCAGTGGGAGCTAGAGTGAGGTCTGCAGATTGCTTTGGTCTGACCAGAGCTGCAGTTTGTTAGGTTAAGCTGAAATAGGGCAGGCCATTTATATGCAAAAGCCAATGCACATAGTTTGGGTGGGTTTGTAAACTGGGCAGGGTGAGGTCTCAGTGAGACACTAGGGCGTGGCAAACAGCAATAGCTGCTAGTCGGCCGTCTCTGCATCTTCATGTTTCCAAGTCCCCACATCCTGTGCCCCAGTGCAGTAAACAATGATTCCTGCATGCATCTATGCAAGAGAGCTAACCTCACTTCCCAATGGCAGGCAGACAGTCCAGCTTCTCCCCGTAGGGGTCTGGCTCCCCAGAGTCTCACCAGAAACTAGAGTTCAGAGTAATGGGGAGCTGTGTTTCCCTTCGAGTTGAAAGAAACAGCACACCCAGCCACCAGCCCAATTTGCGTTCCTCTGTACCTCAGATTTTCTGTGCTTGTGCACATCTCAATGGTCTTTTCTCTTTCCTTCTACTTGTAGAACTTCTACTCAGCCAGCTTTCCTGTGGTTCTGAGTGATACACGTTTTGTCCTTTAGTTGCAGTTTTGGTGTGGTTGTGAAAGGCAGCAAGATGGCCTATGCTGTCATTTTGGTTTGTCTCTATTTTTAATTTATTTATTTATTTATTTATTTATTTATTTATTTATTTTTAAATTAAATCTTTATTATTCAGATTATTACATTTGTTTCTCTTTTTCCCCTCCATAGCACCCCTCCACCCAGCTCCCACCCTTCCCTCTGCCCTTACCTCCCTCCCATTGATCTCATCCATAGGTGTATGATTTTTGTCCAGTCTCTCCCTGTACACCCCTCACACCTTTCCCCCTGAGAATTATCACTCCACACCTTTTCTGTGCTCCTAATTCTATTATATTCACCAGTTTATTCTGTTGATCAAATTTTTGATTCATTTAATTTTTAAATTCACTTGTTGATAGATATGTATTTGTTGTTCATAATTTTTTTGGCTTTTACCTTTTTCTTCTTCCTCTTCTAAAAGAATACCTGTCAGCATTTCATATAATACTGGTTTGGAGTTGATGAACTCCTTTAGCTTTTTCTTCTCTGTGAAGCTCTTTATCTGCCCTTCAATTATGAATGATAGCTTTGCTGGATAGATTATTCTTGGTTGTAGATTCTTGCTATTCATCACATTGAATATTTCTTGCCACTCCTGTCTGGCCTGCATCGTTTCTGTTGAGAAATCAGCTGACAGTCATATGGGTGCTCCCTTGTAGGTAATGAACTGTTTTTCTCTTGCTGCTTTTAATATTCTCTCTTTGTCTTTTGCTCTTGGTATTTTAATTATGATGTGTCTTGGTGCAGTCCTCTTTGGATTCCTTTTATATGGGGTTCTGTGTGCTTCCTGGACTTGTAAGTCTATTTCTTTTACCAGATGTGAGAAGTTTTCAGTCATTATTTCTTTAAATAGGTTTTCAGTATCTTGCTCTCTCTCTTCTTCTGGCACCCCCACAATTCTGATGTTGGTACGCTTGAAGCTGTCCCAGAGGCTCCTTACATTATCTTCACATTTTTGGATTCTTTTCTCTTCTTGCTTTTCCAGTTGAATGTTTTCTGCTTCTTTATATTTCAAATTTTTGACTTGATTCTTGCCTTCCTCTAGTCTGCTGTTAGGACTCTGTATAATATTTTTTATTTCAGTCAGTGTCTCTAGTTGGTCTTTTTTCATCTCCTCTTGGGACTCGCTAAATTTATCCATCAGTCAGTGTCTCTAGTTGGTCCTTTTGCATCTCCTCTTGGGACTTGATAAATTTATCCATCTTTTCTAGCATATTCTTGAAAAACCTTATAAGCGTGGTTTTGAACTCTATATCCAGTCATTTTTTTCCCTCCATTTCTTTTGTTTGTGATCCCTCTCCTTGTCTCGGCATTTTCACTATGTCAGGGAAACTTCTGTGTTGAGTTCAGCCTTATGATACCAAACTTGCAAAACCGAAGAAGCCTCTGTTGAGCTTGGGATGGGTGGAGTCTCAGGGCTTAAGGGACCACCTTGCCTTCCAGTCGGCCCCACCCTCCACGGCCCCTGAGTCTCACGTGACTGGGTAATCACTGGAGCGTTCCTTGTGCTCGCGTGCCCGCAGTGCCTCTAGACCGCTGCCTTTCCAGCTCCCCTGTGCACCAGGACCACACGAGTCTAGGTCTCCAGGGTTTCACCCAAAACAGGGGCTTAGTGGAGTCAGAAGTGGCACAGTTGGGAGGGTCTGTCTCCCGCCCACCCGAGAAAGCCAGTGGCACAATCAGCAATCTGTCCTCTGCACAGTGCCATGCGCGCCACCAGACTTCTGATCTTTTGCAACTCCCCTAAATTTCCATGCACCTCTCCCTTTTCACAGTCCAAACTCCCCCCGTATGAGTTTTGGCTAGATCTGGGGTTTAGTGTTGTAAGATAAGGGGTTCAATGCCATTGGGAGTTGCTGTTTCCCTCCCGCCAGAGAAAGCCAGCCAGGTACTCTGGCACCTGCTCTCTCCACGCGCGCATCTCCCTACCTCAGCTTTTTGCAGCTCCTCTGGGTTTCTGTGAGCCCCTCTCTTTCCTTCTAGCTGTAGAACTTCCACTCAGCCAGCTTTCCTGTGGTTCTGGATGATGTCTTTTCTGTCTTTTAGTTGTAGCTTTTAAATTGTTGTGCGAGAGAGAATCCAAGATGGCAGCATAGGTAAACACCTACACTGCTGCCTCGCACAATTTCAAAAGAGCTTCACAGAGAAGAAAAAGCTAAAGGAGTTCATCAACTCCAAATCAGTATTATATGAAATGCTGACAGGTACTCTTTTAGAAGAGGAAGAAGATAAAAGGTAAAAGCCAAAAAATTGTGCACAACAAATACATATCTATCAACAAGTGAATCTAAAAATTAAGTGAATTAAAAATTTGATCAACAGAATAAACTGGTGAATATAATAGAATCAGGAGCACAGAAAGGGAGTGGACTGATAATTCTCAGGGGGGAAGGGGTGACGGGTGTACAGGGAGAGACTGGACAAATATCATACACCTATGGATGAGATCAATGGGAGGGAGCTAAGGGCAGAGGGAGGGGTGGGAGCTGGGTGGAGGTGTGCTATGGAGGGGAATAAAGAGAAACAAATGTAATAATCTGAATAATAAAGATTTAATTTAAAATAAATAAATAAATAAATAAATGAATAAATAAATTGTTGTGCGAGGCAGCAGTGTAGGTGTTTACCTATGCCGCCATCTTGGATTCTCCCTATTTTTCATTTCTTAAATGGGCTCGGGGCAAAGTGTTTTCCAATAGGATGTGTCAACTATCTTCCCCCAGGCAAGGCAAAGGTCTATGTGGGAAAGATGTCCTCCACTGGGTGAGGGTATGACTCAGCCCATGAAACTTGGGGTGTCTGCCTTCTGAGTTCTATCCCCTGAGTCCCCAGTCCCAGCTTCTGCTCTCAGAGCTCCAGGCCACTTCATCCTCGCTCTGCTGGAGCTCAAAGTGGGTGGCTCCACAGGGAATTTTGCGAGTTGGTCCTTTAAGAGGGTGCCTGAATTTTTAGCTGTTATTCTCTGGCAGTCAGCACCCCACTTCTTTTAATAGCTGGATGTTATGTGGGTACCCTCCTCAGTTTAGTGCTCTCTGCTGGGAAGCCCAGCTTGGGATTAGATCCTATAGTTCTCCATGGCAACCCCCCACAGCTGAGCTATCTCTCTGGAACTTCAGCTGCTGTCTGTTGGTGCCTGGACAGCCCTTCACTCCTCTGTCCCTCCTACCAGTCTCTATGTGGTCTCCACTTTCGATCCTCGGGTGTCAGGGTTCTCTCCTGTGAGTTTTCCATTGATTATTCAGAAAGTTTTTCTGTATTTTAGTTGTAATACCAGTTTGTCCCTGGGAGCGTGTCTGTGCAGCATCCATTTACTCTGCCGCTACTTTTAATCCTCTGACTCCAAGTCTTGATTGAGGATTGATATCACTGCTTACTGCTGAATCACCAGCAGGCCAACTAAGCCCAAGTAAGCAGTGGCACTAAGAAACGAGAAGGAAAATCTTCTAAAATAATTGATACTGAACTTTGACCAATAGGACAGAGCCTGGGCACGGCTTCAGCAGCTCAGTTCTGCCCCCAATGAGTGGTAAGCAATGAGCTGGTTGCCCATCCTCTCCTCTGCCTGTCTCACCCTGACACAGAGAGGCGGTATCAAGTTTCCTGGTGTCTCTCTTGGAGAATGGACACTTCTTTTATGTGGTAAAATACACATAAAATTTGACATTAATGGCTTTTAAAAATTCACAATGTTATGCAACCATCACCACTATCTAGTTCTAGAACATCTTCCTCCCCCCAAAGAGCTCAGAGCCTTTAAGAAGTCACTACCTCTTCCCTCACTACCTGTGCCTTAGGTAATCACTCTTCTGCTTTCTTTTTCTGTTAATTTGTCAATTCTGGACATTTCATATAAATGGAATCATATGATGGTCTAGCTACTTATTTATTTTTATTTTATTAATTCTCACCTGATGATTTTTTCCATTGATTTGTTGTTATTGTTGTTGTTGTTGTTATTTTAGAGAGAGAGTGGAAGGGATGGGGAGAGACAGAGACAGAGAAACATCCATGTGAGCGAAACATCGATGGTTGCCTATTGCACATAGCCTGACCAGGGCTGAGAATTGAGCCTGCAAATGATCTACATGCCCTGGACTAGAATTTAATCTGAGGCTCTTCCCTAGTCTGTAGGCCAACTCTCTGTCTATTGAGCCAAACCATCTAGGACTTGACTGGCTTTTTAAACTTAGCCTCATGTTTTTTAGGTGCATCCATGTTTTAGCATGCATCAGTCTCTCATTGCTTTTTATGATTAAATAATCTTCCAGGACTGATAGGTTCTCAGAAGTCTGACCCTACAGGACCTCTCTTCATGTCTCATTGGGCAGAACTGGGTTTTTTGTCCATCCCATAATCAATTACTGGCAAAGCCAATGGGTCACCCTTAGGTAATGGCTGTCCTGGCTACTCTTTGGATCACTTGGGGAGCTTTAAAAACCCTGAGCCCAGGACCCTACCTCAGAGGATTTTATTAATTGGTCTGGGGTTCTGGCATGGGCATTGGGATTTTTTTAAATTGGTTTTTGCCCTCATTTATCGTGGAGATGATGAAAAGATAATGAAAAAATTGAATAATTCAGGAAACAAGTGGAGGGAGCAAGATGATGGGACTCCAAGAGTCAGGACATGATGTCAAGAGAGGACAAACCATACATTTTCTAGTTTCTGCTCAAGCAGCTGGACACCCCTGTGATTGGGGAACCTGCCAACCTTTTCCTGAGGGCTGGTGTGGCAGAAGAGCCCAGACCCTGCTTGTGCATGAGTGTAGGCCCACGCATCTCAGTTCTGCTGCACGATGAGTACCCTCAGAGCTCCTTGAGACCAGCTCAGGGTGGAGTGCCCTGGCGTCTGCAGTTCCGTGCAGCTCCCTCTCAGTGGTTCTGAGGATGGTCAAGATGGAGAAGTACTGACTTTGTTAAACCACACCCTCCATTCCTCAGACTTTGCCCCATGCTTGGTGTGGCTGCTGGAGAGCCTAATCTGGAAAGGCAGAGCTGGAGGATAGCCTTTTCCCACTGATGGGAAGCTGGGAGGCCTAGAATGGCAGCTGCACCCGTATTGGTCATTACAATGCCTCGTCCATTTCCCCCTGCAATCTCCCAGCCTCACCCCCCAACCCTACTCCTCCACCCCAATCCTGATGGCCAAGTGATCCTCTGCACTTTCAGCTTTGTTCCTGCCTGAAACAGCTACTCTTCTAAGGTGAGGGCGACTCAAGGTCAGCCCTTTGCTGTCTGTACCCTCTCTGCACCCATCTTCCATTCATCCTCCCTGTATCCACCTTAGGCTGAGCTCTCCACATCTGTTCCATGTACTCCAGAGAGGAGACATTCAACATGAGATGCTAGGGTATTAAATATAGTTTTTCTGGAAAGATTAATTTTAAAAAGGCAGTCTAGTGAGGAATAGAAATCACTAATGATGGATTGTTTTGTGGTATTTTCAACTTCATTCTTGCTGCCCATAAGAAAGGCCTATGTTCATTTAAGCAGCATGCTAAGTTCTTTCATTAATTTTAATCATTTGCCAAATAACTCTCATAGGTTTTCTAGATAGAAATTGTACAATGTGCCAATAAGAACAGTTGATCCTTTCATGCATAGTATTTCCTTTTTGGTCACAGAGATGTGTATTTAAAGAGATTCCAGAAGTAGAAGGGCAGTCTTTCCTCTTCTCAGCTCCTAAGCACCCTGGTTTCTCCCCCATTTCCTGTGTGCTCTCTAGAGACAGTCCATGCCCACAAAAACATCCACAAAAACATCTACATGTGTTTCCCTCCTCCCACAACAGTAGTTTCCCAGGTTTCTACAGTTAGGTAGCAAACTCTACACTTAGTTTGTTAGCATAAAATAACAATCATTGTACTAGTAGTAGGCTACAGATTCTGGGTACAAAAGTTTTCAGGGTTCTGTGGGAAAGTTTTTCTTCTGTTCCAACCATGTTTGGGATCTCAATTGGAAAGACTTAGATGGCTGGAATTGGCATTGTCTGGAGCGCCTTTATTCACACATTTGGCCCATGCTCATTTGGGACTGTTGACCAGATGCCCCAGATGTAGTCTTTCCAGGTGGCTCAGGCTTCCTCACTGCATGGAAGTTTCAGATCTCCAAGAGCAAATGTTAGAGTGAGGAAGGCAGAAACTGCGGTCTTTTATGACCTTAGCTTCAAAAATCAAATAGAACCACTAAGGTCAAAATGGTCAAAGACCTCTACTCAATTTTTCAAAAGGCAGGGTGGAGCCTATACCTCACCTTTCAGTGGGTGGAGTGTCTAAGAATCTGTGGTTGTGTTAAAACCACCAGAGCAGAGAACCCAACATGGTGGCAGAGAAGGTAGAAGCTGCACTCACCCACTCTCAGGATAAAACTGGAATTACAACTAAATTATAGAAACATCATCCTCAATAGCCACTGAAGGCTAGCTGAATGGAAGTCTCATAACCAAGGATTAAAAAAAAAAAGAGTCACACTGAGACTAGAAGGAAGACTGGAAACAAACAAACAAACAAAAATGCTGGCCACGCTCCCACAAGTGGAGGCTGAGGTTCTGGAATGATATCACAGCTGTGGGGTTTTCCCCTGATCAGCATGAAGTCTAAACCATAAACTGGCTCCCCAGCCTAGAGACCAGACCAGGAGGAGTCACCCACATAACATCTGTCTGTGAAAATCAGAAAGGATTCTGTTCAACAGAGAGAGAGGATTTGTGAGAGATACAGGTATCCTCTTAAAAAGCCTACACACAAAAAAATTTTTGTTTGCAGCCAATCACCCTGGGCTCCCACAAAAGGAGGACTAACCGGACTAGAGTCAGGTGAGGGGAGCCTGGAGCTGAAGGGACAGCTGCAAGAATCCCTAACTGAGTTTTTCTCCCACACTGCAGATGCCATCTTTCTTGGGTGGCACACTGCCATCCATTATGGCATCATCCTGGAAGAAAACAGTAGCCCCACCCTGTGGAGCTTACACCCTGCTTAGGAATCAGCTACTTTGACAACGTCTGAGCATACTCAGGGAGTGTCAGTTACTGGGTTGTGTGACTTTGCGATGGGGCCATTCCCCCCAGCTTTCCATGAAACTTGGTGCCTCCCCATCATAGGAGATCTGCTAGGCACACCCTCCCGACTCTTAGAAGCCAATCTCTACCAAGGGCTGGGCAAAATTTGAAACAGACTGAGTTGTTGGCTCTGGGATGGGGCCAACTTCCCACCTTCCCCAAAGCCTGACTGGCATTTTTCCCTCAAAGGAGACACACTAGCCCCATACTTCCAAGTCCCAGAAACCCCATCCTGCTGAGCTTGGTCTCTTCCTGGCAGAATCTGGGAGAGACTGAGTTGTGTGGCTCAAGGACAAGGCAGTGGACTCACCCTAATAACTCCCTGAGAACCTGCCCCACCATAAGGTATCTGAGCACCCAACAAGTGAAAGATAGAGCTAGTATACCCTGGAACTTTTGTTGAGTGCACTCAGACTCAAGACTGGCACTGAGTTTGAACCTGCATTAATCTGGCGGACACCATGTACTCCTACCTGCTGACTCACTGAGAACCTGCCTTGTGCAACTTGAAGACCACCAGAGGCTCTTTCAGTGATTGCACCTAACAGACAGCTGGCAGGTGGAGGCAGCACTTGGGACACCTTGGGACTTTTGCTGACCTGTGCTGGGCCTAGAACTTGTAATCGTTGGCCTTAGAGCACAACTTGGTTTTTCACACATCCAGGCCCAGCAGAGGTAGCCACAAATTGTGTATCACTTTGTAACTCCACACAGGTTGCTCAGGGCCATCACAGGCAGCATCTGACATTGACCTGCACTAAAGTCCATCCAGAGGCCCAGAACCTGCAAGCCAGTGGCCAGCTTCAGACAATATCAGGGCAAAATCCAATAAGCTTCACAAGCAGCTCATCCAAAAAGAGGTCTCAGCAAGAACCAGGCCCTGCTGAGGTGAACACTGCATCATGTGGTCAGCAACAGAACAGCAGCCTATGGGCTGTGGTTTGGCAAACTCATGCACAAATGGACCAAGAGAAATCAACATTCAATTACAACAGAATGGCCCACATAACCTTCACCTGGGCCATTCCTGGAGCACCAAACTCAGGTGATCAATCAGACTCTGCTGGGGCTGACCGGCAGACCCTGAGGAGGATAAATGATGACTCTGACACACATTTCTGTGAAAGAGAGGCTTAAGACACTACTTAGCTATCACCGCCAAGTAGCCTTGTTCACCTGCCTCCTCTAGCTTTTATTGAACTAAAATTAACTATTAGGTACAATCAGCAGGGTAAGCATCCTTAAGAAAATACATGCTTCTACTGGTACAAAGTTGGGTCTTTAAAGACTAAACATAGAGATTCTAGTTAAACACCCAGAGGATCAGACTTGTTTGGAAAAGTCAAGGTAGGGGCTGCCGCCTTCACCAAGGTTCCCCCAGAGGCTCCTGACCTTTCAGAAAATCCTTCATACAGACCTTCCAACAAGTCCTATGCTTCCCCACATTTCTCCCCTTTTTGTATTGCTGGCTGCAGAACACAGAGAGAGGTGGTGAACTTTCTGCTTTGGAATGTCAGAGTCCACGAAGTGCATTTACTGCTCTAGTTCTGATTTTGTACACTACTAGTATAAGAAAAAACAAGAAGAATTACACTGACAGCAAATGGTTGGTCTAATTGAGAAGACAGAGTGCTTACAAGTATTAAATCTTGCCTTCTAGCAAGGTGTAGGGCACAGGATTATAAAGAGGAAGGGGCTAGGGTGAGGAATGTAGCTACATGTAGGCCTGGAATCTGCACACATCAGTTATTGTCAGGCAATGAGATGATATTGATTTCTGGTGGGTTGGTCTAACTATGATTATCAGTTCTGTTTGCTTGATTCACAGTTGAGTCACCTCCTTAATTACTTTGCACAGGCCTTGAAAAGAAAACTTTTAGAAAAATTTAACCCCCTATCCACATATAAGTATATGTGTTCTCAGATTTAAAATAATAGGATTACTTTTCAGATTAATTTAAGTGCTCTACTAGATTTATTATTCAGTTTACTTGTAATTCTTTTTAAGATTTCTCTATGACTTTTATAAACATTCTTATAACTTTCATAATAAACATTCTTATAACTTTCACAATCATTCCTAAGTATTCTTACTCTAATTTCCTTTCTTCCTGTTATGTTCCTTTCTTTACATCCCTTCTCAGAATTTTTACTTCCTTAACCTTAGTTCTTTTTTATTTGTACAGACCTTTTGTAACTTATATATGCCTTTTACAACTTACACAGACCTTCTGTAATTTATACACTGAGTGGCCGGATTATTATGATTTCTGAACACATAATAATCCGGCCACTCAGTGTATTTGTATCTCAAATGGGTACCAAAAGTATTCTAGACTTTTCTGGAAATCAACCACCTGTTTGCCCCAAGCTTTCTATTATCCAGTGCAAAGGGGAAAACTGATCAGGTACATAATTTATAATATCTTTATATCAAATAAATGAGGTGTCCAAGAGAAATACACTGAGTGGCCAGATTATTATGCGTTCAGAGATCATAATAATCTAGCCACTCAGTGTATATATCTCTGTAACTTACAGGGAAAAGGGATGCTGGATCTCTTCTGTAATATCTTCCTGCTGAGCTGGGTTAAAAGTTTCTCTCAGAGCCAAGAGATACTTGGTCTCTGTCAAAGGGACAATGAGGCCTGGGCACAGAAGGAGGTAGCAATGGTGCCTAGAGGTGGTATTCCCTAGGTTTAAGTAGGGTTTGTAATCTGGTGGAGACAAATTGTGCTATAGAATTTAGTATTATTGGAAAAAAGTTAGAACAGTTTCTAATAATTTCCTGTTGAAATAGTTTTTCTCCCTAAAATCACCTTCATTTTCATAAAGACTAATTTATTTATTGTATTAAGACTAGTTATAATTTGGCCCAATTGTTTGCATAAACACAACAAGAATAACAGTTGATAATGCAGACTACTAGTATTAAAAATATGCTTTGCTGGAATCTCATGAAAAAGTTTACTCCCAGAGCAAAGAAGCCAAGCTACACAGTTGCCATCAGGCTTTGCCTGCAATAAGTGCAGGATTGGGGGGTATATTCCTCAAGTTGAGGTCCCTGCAGGTGTCTTGAAGTGTCTTTCATGCCATCTCTCAGGAAAGCAACCTTCATTCCTTACCTGGAAAGACTGCCATGAACCACATGACCAAGCAAAGTACCAGACTATTTATTCAAGGAGCTTATCAGCTTCAAAGTTAATCATTATTCCTTAGAGCTTTCTGGTGACATCCAGGGAGGGTCCTGGCATGTCTTTCTTTCAGATATGACACCCAGCAAAGCCTTGGTTAATAAAACTACTATTAGAAATTGACTTATGTCCTGTCATGAAGAAATAAGATTCTTATTGGGTTTATGCAAACAAAGATATTATCATGAGAATAATAATTAACAAAACTATAATTATTTTAGTTCATTTAGTCCTCTAATTAAATTCTTTTTCTCCTGATTTTTTTGCCAGTATTTCTATAAATTTGGATACTTTATAAAGTAACATAAATGTCATAGATTCTATGACATTCTTGTCTTTTCTATAAAAAACAATATTCCACAATATTACAACTTATAACAATTAGTTATAAATGAAAACATATTAGAATCTATTTAATAGGCATTTATAAATAAAATATATTATTACTTCCTTATTTGACAGAGCTTCCCATATACCCTAATTATAAACTTTCCTTCATAATGAGAGAAAGCAATTCTTAAAATTCAAACCCTGGGGGAGGAGGGAGAAAAGGCATCTGTACGTGTCCCGAGCCTTCTCCCTGAGCAGACAGGGAGAAGAATTGAGGGTCGCACTGGAAGTGTTTGTTGGCAAATTAAGGGACAGTTATCCTCCAGGAAAAGGTGGGGGACTGCTGAATGGGGCTCCCCTGATGGGGCAGCCCCCACGGCTGCTGGAGATATATATTTTCTTGGAGTCAACAGCTCAGACGCGGAGACTACATCATTTGAAGGAGAAAGTGGATATTTACAGAAGCCTGAAAATCTACAGCTGCTGCATCCACCGAACAGGTGCAAGCCCTAAAACACTGGTCCCCAATTGGCACAAACACTCAGATTCAGAGGACCTCTACATGTCACACAGAAAGGTCAGATTTCACCTGGGAAAAGGTGAGGTCTCTGGTCCCACAGGACAGAGAAATGTGCACACTGTGGGAGCTAGAGGATCAGGAGTACTCTGCACCTAGAGAAATCCATGGCTTGGTGTGATCCGAGGATGTGGAAGGGGGTCCTCAGAGCTGCTAACAGAGGGGATCTCTAGAAAGCAACCCATTTTTATCTGACGCCAAAGGACAGCTGGGAGTTATTAAAATGTGCCAGCTGCTTAGACAGGAGCGGGGAAGGAGGACTGTTCAGACTTGCGCTCTTTCCTCTTCAGATCCTTGCTTCTGATCGCTAGGACAAATACATAGGATCACCCAGTTGGGGATACCCTGGGAGACTGCAGGAGAAAGTTGTTTTTCTGGAACCTGGGGACCAGAGCAGAGAGTGACCATCAAAGAACCAGCTCTGTGGCACACACTCCCACAAACCAGTATTGAATGCCACAGGAAAACAGGATCTAAGCACAGGCTAGAAAGGACATAATAGTCTCAGAGGTCAATTCCGAAACAGAGGCTCACAAATTGACTCTTGTGTAATCACCAAAGAATAAAGAGATTAAGACACAATGACTGCTTAAAAACCAGGACTGGCTTAGAACACTGAGCACCAGTGGAACACAGGAAACTGCAATGCTGTCCCCACTGGGAAACAGGCATGCCAAACAGAACAATAGACGAAGTGAATGACCTTAACTAATGCACATTTAATTTTTGTTATTTTTAATTTTTTATTTTTTCATCTTTTACTTAAGAAACTAATTTATTTCTTTTTTTCTCACTTGATTTTACCTTTTTAATTATTACATTTTTATTTTCAGTCAGTATTATTACTACTACTATTTTACCTTTTTGAAAAACAAAAGTATCATTTTATTTTCTCTTTTTTTTTTTACTTTGGGATTAGAGTTCTACATTCTATTTTCATTTTTACTTTAGCATCATTTTACTCTATTTCAATTCTACCTTTATGCCATCACTCTCTTCCTAATTTTTCCTTACCATTTTCCTACTTTAGATTTTCCCTATTCTTTCTTTTTAAGTCCTATTAAAATTTCACCCCACTTATATATCTAATTTCCAGTCCCCTGCCCAAGTCCATACACACCTCTCTCTTCTGTCTTCACTATATAAATAATTGTTTTTCTCTCTGTCCTTTTGTTGTTGTTTGCTTGAGTGTTGATTATATCGATATTTTATACTTTTTTGTGAGATTGTTTTGCTTATTCTTGTTTTGTTTTGCTTTTTGTTTGCTTTGTTTTTCTTTGTTTTTTACCTCTGTTTTCCCTCGCCTCCCTTGATATTCATTGTTGTTTGTAGTTTGTATTAATCTCCACATACTTGTTCCTGGCATTTGTTGGAAATAGTGGCTGTTCTAATGTAGTTTTCTTCCCATATATATAATTTGTTCCCCTTCTCTTTCTTATTCTCTTTCTTTTCTCTCTTACTTTTTTTTTCTTCTTTTTTCATTTTTCTTCTTACTCCCAATTTCATTTTGGCACTTCTTTCTTTTCTTTTCTTTCCTTTTCCTCTTTTACCTCTTTTTCTTTCTCTCCTATTCACTAATTTGTCTATCTTTGGTGGTCACCTTTATTTGTGGCTATTAATACCGTGAATACATTTATGTTCAGTGCCTTGTGTGTTGGACCTGGTGATGTTGTATTTTGTGGCTTTAAATCAACGCAAGAGAGAAAGAACTACATAACCCTGGGCAGACAAAGAAACATCTGCATATGAAAGAAAAGCCGACATCACCAGAAAAGGAATTAAACTAAATGGAGGAAAGCAACCTGCCAGAGAGAGAATCAAGAGAAATGATCATAAGATGGCTGAAAAGAATGGAAGACAAATTCGAAATTATGAATAAGAACCAAGAGGAAATGTAGAAGAACCAAGAAGAAATGAAAAATGAGATCACTGCTGTAAAGAAAACAATAGAAAGCATAAAAAGTAGACTACTCTGTTTCCCTGGAAATAAGACAGTGTCTTATATTAATTTTTGCTCCCAAAGATGAGCTAGGTCTTATTTTCAGAGGATGTCTTATTTTTCCATGAAGAAGACTACAGTACACATTTATTGATGAACAAAAAAAAAAGGAAATTTATTACCTGTATATGGTACAGTGGTAGTTATCATCACAAACCAGCTCACTGATTGGCCACAGCACAGCTGGAGCAGTTTAAGCAGTGCAAGGTCTCTTTAAATCAGGAGTCAGATGCCTTATGGTAGCTTTGGGGGCCTTATGTCCAGGGGAGGTCTTATTATCGGGGAGGTCTTATTTTCAGGGGGATGCCTTATTCTACAGCGAGAGGCAACGCTGGAAGTAGGTCTTATTTTCAGGGGATGTCTTAGTTTTGGGGAAACAGGGTAGAAGAAGCAGAGGACCACATCAGTGAGCCAGAAGACAAGGTAGGCAAAAATACCCAAGTAGAGCAGCTTCTAGAAAAGAAATTAAAAGGCAGGAGGAGAGCCTAAGGGAACTGGGACAACAAGAAACAAAACAACATCCACATAATATGAGTTACAGAAGAAGAGGAAACTGAGAAAGGAATAGAAAACCTGTTTGAAGAAATAATGACAGAAAACTTCCCTGGTATAGAGAAAAAAAAGCCCACACAAATCCAAGAAGCTCACAGAGTCCCAATCAAAATGAACCCCAAAAGATCAACACCATTTATAATTAAATTGGCAAACATCAACAACAAAGTAAGAATCTTAAAAACAGCCAGAGAGAGACAGAAAGTTACCTACAAAGGAACCCCCATCAGACTAACGACTGATTTCTCAACAGAAACTCAACAGGCCACAAGGGAATGGAATGAAATATAGAAAGTCATGCAAAGGAAGGGTCTGAATCCAAGAATACTGTACCCAGCAAGGCTTTTGATCAAAATTGAAGGTGAAATCAGGAGCTTCACAGACAAAAAAAGGACTAGGGGAATTTATTACTACCAAACAAGCAATGCAAGAAATGCTAAAGGGTCTGTTGTGAAAAAAAGAAAGAAAGAAAGAAAGAAAGAAAGAAAGAAAGAAAGAAAGAAA
>JAAGEH010000403.1:128738-191303 GCA_011751065.1 Lasiurus cinereus
AAAGAAAAGAAAAGAAAAGAAAAGAAAAGAAAAGAAAAGAAAAGAAAGAAATAGGAAGCAAAGAAGGAACACAGGGGTAAAGAATAAAAATGATGACAAATAAGTGCCTATCAATAATAACTTTAAATATAAATGCATTAAGTGCTCCAATCAAAAGACATAGAGTAATATATTGGATAAGAAAACATGACCCAGAGGTTCTGAGAAAGATGGTGGCTGTCAGGACGGAGGTGAGGGAGAGGAAGTAAGTAAGAGGATGAAAGAAGAATGTGTGGGTGTGTGTGGTGGGTGTGTGATTGAGTGAGGGACAGTTGAATCTCACAGGAGCAGTGAGGGCTGGCAGTCCAGGCTCTCTTGGACAATGAGAGACTGCCATGGTGGCTGGCACTCCCCAGACTATGGGACTCAGGCATGGAGCCCATGCCATCTTGAAGGGGAAAATGGCTTTTCTTTGGGAACTCAACCAGACAGTCCTTGGAACTGCCCTGTGACCCAGCAGCCACTCCAGCCAAAATCCTGCTGCAACAGCTGCAGACCCACAGACCTTGGGACCTCTGCCTCCGAAGCAGTAAGTGCAACCTCCCCCTCCCCAACAACATCAGCTCGGCTGTGGCGCACACTGGTCCTGGCGAACTCCCGAGTCATCACATTTGCTTGCACCGTGATTTTCCAGTCTGCGGCAGGTCCTCATGCCAGTTTCCAGAGCACCCTAATCCCTGTGTTTGCAGAGTGCCCTGGTTGCCCCATCTGTGGCGTGCCCTTCTGTCTGGTTTGTAGAGCTCCCTGGTCACCGTGTTTGCTGGGCACCCTCTTAGCCACACTCATTATGGGTTTACAGAACGCCCTAGTCCGTGGCACCTTTACAGTCCTCCCAGGTCTAAGTGTTCACAGCGTGCCCTAGTCAGCGAGTTTACAGTCTGCCCACATCAGTGTGTTTACAGTCCATCTTAAGCAGCGTGTTTCTAGCAGTTCACTCCCTAGATACTGCCTGGGAGCCACTGGGAGCCCCCGCGGGTGTGATTTTGTAACTCCAGAAACCACAGTAACGCCTCTCCAGGGTGTAGGCCCCCTGAAACACATCACCTCGACAGACAGATTCTTGCTGCCACTGTGTATCCCCGCTGGACACACGGCATCTCAATTAAGGGTGCAAAACAGCAAAAAATAGGGACACTCCTCTCCATGGCTGCGACTTCTGGACACCACAGTTGTGCTACTCAAGGTCGCAGGTCTACATCAAGAGAACCCAAATAGCTCAAGTAGGGAACTACAATAGATTAACAAGCACAGGAGAACCGAGAGAATACACCAGTAGCACCATCCCCCCAAAAAACATGGGTAGCAATATTTATATCTGACAATTAGATCTCAAAGTGAAGGACACAGAACAGATAAGTAAGGCCACTGCATAATACTAAAGGTAGCAATCCAACAAGAAGAAATAACTCTGGTAAACATACACACACCCAATACAGGAGCACTGAAATACATTAAAAAAAAACTCAATATAATCATAGTAGGAGCCTTTAATACCCTATCACCATTGAACAAATCCTTTAAACAAAAAATCAGAAAAGAAACATCAATCCTAAATGACTCACTAGACCAAATGGAATTAATTGACATCTTCAGAACATTTCATCCCAAAGCCACAGAAAATACATTCTTCTAAAGTGCACATGGGTCATTTTCAAAGATAGACCATATGTTGGGTCATAGGCAAAGTCTCTTCAAATTCAAGAAGATATAAATCATATCACGCATCTGCTCAGATCATAGTGGCATAAAACTGGAAATCAACTACAACAATAAAAATCCAAAGAAATCAAACACATGGAGACTAAATAGTATGCTATTAAACAACGACTGGGTAACCAGAGAGATCAAGGAAGAAATAAAAAACATCATGGCAACAAATAACAATGAAAACTCAACAATCCAAAATCTATGAGACACAGTGAAGCAGTCTTGAGAAGGAAGTTCATAGCTCAACAAGCCTACTACAAAAAACAAACAAACAAGAAACAATGGTAATAAATTACTTAACCCTACAATTCAAAGAACTAGAAAGAGAGCAACAAGAAAAGCCCAGTGTAAGCAGAAGGAAGGAAATAGTAAAAATCAGAGTGGAGATAAACGACATAGAGACCAAAGAAATAATAATAAAGATCAACAAAACCAAGACCTGGTTCTTTGAAAGGATAAACAAGATTGCTCACCAAGAAGCAAAGAAAGAGGATTCAAATAAACAAAATCAGGAATGAAAGAGGTGAAATAACAACAGACCCCACTGAAATACAAAGGATTGTTAAAAAATACTATGAACACCTCTATTCTAAAAAACTGGACAATCTGGAAGAAATGGACATATTCCTAGAAAAATAGAACCTTCCAAAACTCAATCAGGAAGAATCTAAACATCTCAATATGCCAATAACTATGGAAGAAATTGAAGCAGTAATCAAAAAGTTTCCAGCAAACAAAAACCTGGTGCTAGACAGCTACACAGAGGAATTTTACTAAACATTCCAGGAAGAATTAAAATCTATCCTCCTCAGACTATTCCAAGAATTTCAAGAAGGAACACTTCAAAGTTCATTCTATGAAACCTGCATTACCCTAATACCAAAATCAAGTAAAGACAACACAATGAAACAAAATTACAGGTCAATATCCCTCATGAACATAGATGCCAAAATCCTCAACAAAATTCTAGAAAATCAGATCCAGCAGTACATCAGAAAGATCATACACCATGACCAAGTAGGACTTATTCCAGGAATGCAAAGATGGTACAATATCCACAAATCAATAAACGTGATACATCACATGAACAAACTGAAAGATAAAAATCACATAGTCATATTAATTGATGCAGAAAAAGCATTTGACAAAACCCAACACCCTTTTTTGATAAAAACTATCAACAAGATGGGAATAGAAGGCTCGTATCTCAACATAATAAAAGCCATATAAAACCCACAGCTAACATCATACTCAATGGACAAAAATTAAAACCATTTTCCCTAAGACCAGGAACAACACAGGGATGCCCACTGTCACCACTCCTGTTCAACATAGTACTGGAAGTATTAGCCATTGCAATTAGATAATAAAAGGAAATAAGAGGCATCCAAATTGGAAAATAAATAAAGCTTCCTCATTTGCAGATGACATGATACTGTATGTAAAAAACCTTAAAGAATACATCAAAAAATTAATAGAGAGAGAAAATGGCGGCAGAGTAGACGGATGCATCTGGAGCTTTGTCGCTGGGCAGAGGGAGAGAGAGCGGCTGAAAGTCGCACTGGGAGTGTTTGTTGGCAAGCTAAGAGTCAGTTATCCTCCAGGAGAAGGCGTGGGAACTGCTGGAAGGGGCTCTCCCGGCCAGGCAGCCCCACTACCACGGGGTTTTTGTCGGCCAGAGCCACCAGCGCTAATGTGGAGCCCAAGCCATCTTGCAGTGGGAGGTGGATGTCTGCGGCGGTCTGAAGCCGGTGGCTGGGGCACCCATTGAGCAGCCAGGGACCCGGGGACCCAGAACTCTGCTCTCCAATCGGCACAGATACTTGGCGGAATCAGATATCCACAGAGCACACGGAAAGGTCAGATTGCGCCTGAGTTAAGGGGGAGGTGGATGTCTGCCGAGGCCTGAAAGCTCGGGCTGACTGAGGCATCCACAGCGCAGCCAGGGACCCAGAACACGGCTTCTCAGGTGGCACAGAGAAGCAGGCAGCGGATTCGGAGATCCACGCGGTGCACGGAAGGGTCAGATTTCGCCTGGGTCAGGGTGAGGTCTCCTACCCCCCGCACAACTAAGACAGGCACACTGTGGGACCCGGGCTGCGGGAAAGCTGCCTCTGGAGAGGTCTGCAGAGGTGGTCAGGGCGTGATCCCTGAGTGTGAAGGCAAACCCTCTGAGCTGTTGACAGAGGAGAGCTCTGGAAAACGACTCCTTTTTTTTTTTTCCTCTGGGGCAGAGGGACAGCCTGGGAGTTATTACAGTGTCCCGGCTGCAAAACTCCCACAAACTGGCTTTGAGAACCACAGAGTAGCAGGACCTGAGCACAGCCTAGAGAGGTCCTGTGCTTTGTCTCAGAGATCAATTCCGAAACACTGTCACCCAGTGGATGACACACAAATTGACTCTCACATAACCACAAAAGAATAAAGAGATTAAAACACCAAGAGGGGAACACAGGGAGCTGCAGTGCCTTCCCTGCTGGGAAACAGGAGTGCCAAGCAGAATAATAGTGGAAGTGAAGGACCATTCTATTTTTCTTCTTTTTTTATTTTTCCTTTTTTCTTTTTTTAATTTTTTATTTTTTATTTTTCATCTTCACATATTTTAATTAAAAGAATATTTTTTTCTTTCCAGCTCAATTGATTTTACCTTTATAATTATTACATTTTTGTTTTAAACTAGTATTATTAATTACTACTAGTACTTAACCGTTTTGGAAAAAAAACACAAGTGTCCTTTTGTTTTCTCTTTATTTTATTTCGGGATTAGAGTTCTACATTCTATTTTCATCTTTCCTTTAGCATAATTTTACGCCAACTCAACTCTACCTTTATGCCAACACTTTCCTCCTAACTTTCCCCATTTTGTTGTCTTGTTTCTCTTTCCCTTTTCCAACTTTAGATTCTCCCTATTTTTCTCTTTACCTGGTTAAAATTTCACCCCATTTATATATCTAATTTCAAATCCCCTACTACAAGTCCACACAAACCTCTCTCTTCTTGTCTTCACTAGCCAAAACGTTGTTTTTTCTCTATGTCCTTTTGTTGCTATTTGACTGAAAAGTGATTATATCGATTTTTTGAAAATATTTTGTGAGATTGTTTTAGTTTATTCTACTTGTTTTATTTTGGTTTTTGCTTGCTTTGTTTTCTACCTCTCTTTTCCTTCACCTCCCTCGATACCAGTTGCTATTTGCAATTTGCCTTAATCTCTAGGTACTGGTTGCTGGCTTTTATTGGGATTAGTGACTGTTCTATTGGAGTTGTCTCCTGACATCTATATTTTGTTCCTCTTTTCTCTCTTATACACTTTCCTTTCTCTCTGACTTTTTTCTCGTCCTCTTTCCTACTCCTTCTTCTCCTTTTTATTTTCTTATTTTATTTTATTGTTCATTTATGTATCTTTTTTTTCTCACTCTCCCAATTTGATTTTGGCATTTCTTTCTTTTCTTTTTTCCTCATTTTCCTCTTCTTATTTCTCTATTTACCCCTAATTTGTCCTTCATTGGTGGTCACCTTATTTGTGATTATTAACATCTTGAATACATTTCTACTCAGTGCCTTGTGTGCTGTACCTGGTCGTGTTGTAGTTTGTGCCTTTGAATCAACGTAGGAGAGAGAACTACATAACCAGACACCCGGCGAAGAAAGACCATGGACAGAAAAAGAAACAGCCCACATAAGACAGAAAGGCAGGTTTCACCAGAAAGGGAAGTAAACGAAATAGAACCAGAAATAAGCCTACCAGAGAAAGAGTTCAGAGAAATGATCATAATGTGGTTGAAAAGAATGGAAGACAAATTTGACAATATGAGTAAGAGCCAAGAGGAAATGAAGAAGACGCAAGAGGAGATGAAGAAGCAGCAAGAAGAAATGCAGAAGAACCTAGAGGAGGTTCAGAATAAACAAGAAGAAATGAAAAATGACATCACTGCTATCAAGAACTCAATAGAAAGCATCAAAAGTAGACTAGAAGAAGCAGAGGACCACATCAGTGAGCTAGAAGACACGGTAGAAAAAAATACCCAAGTACAGCAGCTTCTAGAAAAAAAAATTAAAAAGCAAGAGGAGAGTCTAAGGGAACTTTGGGATAACATGAAACAAAACAACATCCACAAAATTGGTGTTCCAGAAAGAGTGGAAACTGAACAAGGATTAGAGAACATGTTTGAAGAAATAATGACAGAAAATTTCCCCAATATAGAAAAGAAAAAACCCACACAAATCCAAGAAGCTCACAGAGTCCCAAGCAAAATGAACCCCAACAAACCGACACCAAGGCACATTATAATTAAATTGGCAAACACCGATGACAAAGTAAGAATCTTAAAAGCAGCCAGAGAGAAACAGAAAGTTACCTACAAAGGAACCCCCATAAGACTAGCTACTGACTTCTCAACAGAAACTCGTCAGGCCAGAAGGGAATGGAATGAAATATAAAAAGTCATGTAAAGGAAGGGTCTGACTCCAAGAATACTGTACCCTGCAAGACTCTCAATCAAAATTGAAGGTGAAATCAAAGGCTTCACAGACAAAAAAGGACTAAGGGAATATATTACCACCAAACCAGCAATGCAAGAAATGTTAAAAGGTCTGCTGTAATAAAAAGAAAGAGGAAGCGAAGAAGGAACTTGGGGGTAAGGACTAAAAATGGCAACAGATAAGTACTTATCAATAATAACTTTAAATGTAAACGGATTAAATGCTCCAATCAAAAGACATAGGGTAACCGAGTGGATAAGAAAACATGATCCATATATCTGCTGTCTGCAAGAAACCCAGCTCAGGAAAAGAGATGCACACAGATTGAGGCTGAAGGGATGAAAGATGGTATTTCAGGCAAATGGAAATGAAAGAAAAGCTGGGGTTGCAATACTTATATCTGACAAATTAGATCTCAAAGTGAAGGACATAACAAGAGATAAAGAAGGCCACTTCATAATACTAAAGGGAACAATCCAACAAGAAGAAATAACTCTGGTAAACATATATGCACCCAATATAGGAGAAAAAACTCTTGGAGGATATTAAGGGAGAGATTGACACCAATACAATCATAGTAGGAGACTTTAATACAACACTGTCACCATTGGACAAATCCTCTAAACAAAAAATCAGCAAAGAAACATCAATTCTAAATGGCTCACTAGACCAGATGGAATTAATTGACATCTTCAGAACATTTCACCCCAAAGTAACAGAATATACATTCTTCTCCAGTGCACATGGGTCATTTTCAAAGATACATCATATGTTGGGTCATAAGAAAAGTCTCTTCAAATTCAAGAAGATAGAAATCATATCAAGCATTTTCTCAGACCACAGTGGCATAAAAATGGAAATCAACTATAATAAAAACAATAGAAAGAAATCAAACACATGGAGAATAAACAGCATGCTATTAAACAATGACTGGGTAACCACAGAGATCAAGGAAGAAATAAAAAACATCATGGCAACAATGACTATGACAACACAACAATACAAAATTTATGGGACACAGTGAAAGCACTCCTGACAGCGAAGATCATAGCCCTACAAGCCTACTGCAAAAAAAAACAGGAAACAATGGTAATAAATTACCTAAACCTACAAATCAAAGAGCTAGAACGAGAGCAACAAGAAAAGCCCAATGTACTCAGAAGGAAGGAAATAGTGAAGATCAGAGCGGAGATAAACAACTTGGAGACCAAAGAAACAATTTAAAAGATCAACAAAACAAAGAGCTGGTTCTTTGAAAGAATAAACAAGATTGATGGACCCCTAGCCAGGCTCACCAAGAAGCAAAGAGAGAAGACCCAAATAAACAAAATCAGAAATGAAAGAGGAGAAATAACAACAGATCCTGTGGAAATACAAAGGATTGTTAAAAAATACTATGAACAACTCTGTTCCAACAAATTGGACAACCTGCAAAAAATGGACATTTTCCTAGAAAAATATAACCTCCCAAAACTCAATGAGGAGGAAACCAAACATCTAAATAGTCCAATAACTATGGAAGAAATTGAAGCAGTCATCAAAAAGCTTCCAGCAAATAAAAGCTCGGGTCCAGATGGCTGCATAGGAGAGTTTTACCAAACATTCAAGGAAGAATTAAAACCTATCCTCCTCAGACAATTCAAAAACATTCAAGAAGAAGGAACACTTCCAAACACCTTCCATGAAGCCAGCATCACCCTAATACCAAAACCAGATAAAGACAACACAATGAAAGAGAATTATAGGCCAATATATCTCATGAACATAGATGCCAAAATCCTCAACAAAATTCTAGCAAATCGGATCTAGTTGTACATCAGAAAGATCATACATCATGACCAAGCAGATTCATTCCAGGAATGCAGGGATGGTACAATATCCGCAAATCAAACAATGTGATACATCACATAAACAAATTGAGAGATAAAAATCACAGAGTCATATCAATTGATGCAGAAAAAGCATCTGACAAAATCCAACACCCTTTCTTGATTAAACTCTCAGCAAAATGGGAATAGAAGGATCATACCTCAACATCATAAAAGCCACATATGATAAACCCACAGCTAACATCATACTCAATGGGCAAAAACTAAAACCATTTCCCCTAAGAACAGGAACAAGACAGGGATGCCCACTCTCACCTCTCCTGTTCAACATAGTACTGGAAGTATTAGCCATTGCAATTAGACAAGAAGAAGAAATAAAAGGCATCCAAATTGGAAAAGAAGAAGTAAAGCTGTCCTTATTTGCAGATGACATGATATTGTACATAAAAAACCCAAAGGACTCCATTCCAAAACTAATTGACTTAATTAATGAATTCGGCAGTGTAGCAGGATACAAAATTAATGCTAAGAGGTCTGTGGCATTTCTATACACTAATAGTGAAATTATAGAAAGAGAAACTAAAAAAGCAATCCCATTTACCATCGCACCAAAAAAATTAAGATACCTAGGAATAAACCTAACTAAAGAGGTAAAAGACCTTTATGCAGAAAACTACAGGACACTGAAAAAAGAGATAGAGGAAGATGTTAACAGATGGAAGAGCATACCATGCTCATGGATTGGGAGAATCAACATCATTAAAATGTCCATACTACCCAAAGCAATCTACAGATTCAATGCACTACCCATTAAAATACCAACGACATATTTCACTGACCTAGAAAGAATTCTTCATAGATTCATCTGGAACAAAAAAAGACCACGAATAGCTACAGCAATTCTGAGAAGGAAGAATAAAGTAGGTGGGATCTCAATACCAGACTTCAAGCTATACTACAAAGCAACTGTTCTCAAAACAGCCTGGTACTGGCACAAGAACAGACATATAGACCAATGGAATAGAATAGAGAACCCAGATATCCACCCAAACCACTATGCTCAATTAATATTTGACAAAGGAGGCATGAACATTCAATGGAGCCAAGATAGCCTCCCTCTTCAATAAATAGTGTTGGGAAATTGGACAGATACATGCAAAAAATTGAAACTGGACCACCAACTTACACCAAATACAAAAATAAACTCAAAATCAATACAGGACTTAAACATTAGAAGGGAAACCATAAAAATACTAGAGGAATCCACAGGCAGCACAATCTCAGATATATGCCAAAAGAACTTCTTCACTGATACTGCTCCAAAGGCAATGGAAGCTAAAGAAAAAATAAACAAATGGGACTGCATCAAAATAAAAAGCTTATGCACAGCAAAAGAAACCATCAACAAAACAACAAGAAAGATCACTGTATGGGAGAACATATTTGCAAATGTTATCACTGATAAAGGTTTAATCTCCAAAATCTACAGCCAACTTATACAACTTAATAAAAGGAAGATGAAGGATCCAATAAAAAAAATGGGCAACGGACCTAAATAGAACCTTTTCAAAAGACAACAGAAGGAAGGCCAAGAGACATATGAAAACATGTTCAAAGTCATTAATCATCCGAGAGATGCAAATCAAAACGACAATGCGATACCATCTTACACCTGTCAGAATGGCAATCATCAATAAAAATTAATTTTAAAAAAGGGGAAAAAAAAAGAAATTGAAGCAGTCATCAAAAAGCTTCCAGCAAATAAAAGCCCGGGACCAGATGGATACACAGGAGAGTTTTACCAAACATTCAAGGAAGAATTAAAACCTATCCTCCTCAGACAATTCAAAAACATTCAAGAAGGAGGAACACTTCCAAACACCTTCTATGAAGCCAGCATCACCCTAATACCAAAACCAGATAAAGACAACACAATGAAAGGGAATTGTAGGCCAATATCTCTCATGAACATAGATGCCAAAATCCTCAACAAAATTCTAGCAAATCGGATCCAGCAGTACATCAGAAAGATCATACACCATGACCAAGTAGGATTCATCCCAGGAATGCAGGGATGGTACAATATCTACAAATCAATAAACGTGATACATCACATAAACAAACTGAGAGATAAAAATCACATAGTCATATCAATTGATGCAGAAAAAGCATCTGACAAAATCCAACACCCTTTCTTGATTAAACTCTCAGTAAAGTGGGAATAGAAGGAGAATACCTCAACATCATAAAAGCCATATATGATAAACCCACAGCTAACATCATACTCAATGGGCAAAAACTAAAACCATTTCCCCTAAGAACAGGAACAAGACAGGGATGCCCACTCTCACCTCTCCTGTTCGACATAGTACTGGAAGTATTAGCCATTGCAATTAGACAAGAAGAAGAAATAAAAGGCATCCAAATTGAAAAAGAAGAAGTAAAGCTGTCCTTATTTGCAGATGACATAATATTGTACATAAAAAAACCAAAGGACTCCATTCCAAAACTAATTAACTTAATCAATGAATTTGTCAATGTAGCAGGATACAAAATTAATGCTAAGAAGTCTGAGGCATTTCTATACATTAATAGTGAAATTACAGAAAGAGAAACTAAAAAAGCAATACCATTTACCATCGCACCAAAAAAATTATGACCCCTATGAATAAACCTAACTAAAGAGGTAAAAGACCTATATGTAGAAAACTACAGGACACTGAAAAAAGAGATAGAGGAAGATGTTAACAGATGGAAGAGCATACCATGCTCATGGATTGGGAGAATCAACATCACTAAAATGTCCATACTACCCAAAGCAATCTACAGATTCAATGCACTACCCATTAAAATACCAATGACATATTTCACAGACCTAGAAAGAATTCTTCATAGATTCATCTGGAACAAAAAGAGACCACGAATAGCTACAGCAATTCTGAGAAAGAAGAATAAGTTAGGTGGGATCTCAATACCAGATTTCAAGCTATACTACAAAGCAACTGTTCTCAAAACAGCCTGGTACTGGCACAAGAACAGACATATAGACCACTGGAATAGAATAGAGAACCCAGATATCCCCCCAAACCACTATGCTCAACTAATATTTGACAAAGGAGGCATTAACATTCAATGGAGCCAAGATAGTCTCTTCAATAAATGGTGTTGGGAAAATTGGACAGATATATGCAAAAAAATGAAACTGGACCACCAACTTACACCAAATACAAAAATAAACTCAAAATGGATACAGGACTTAAACATTAGAAGGGAAACCATAAAAATACTAGAGGAATCCGCAGGCAGCATAATCTCAGATATATGCCGAAAGAACTTCTTCATGGATACTGCTCCAAAGGCAATGGAAGCTAAAGAAAAAATAATAAAAAGCTTTTGCACAGCAAAAGAAACCATCAACAAAACAACAAGAAAGATCAATGTATGGGAGAACATATTTGCAAATGTTATCACTGATAAAGGTTTAATCTCCAAAATCTACAGCCAACTTATACAACTTAATAAAAGGAAGATAAACGATCCAATAAAAAAAATGGGCAACGGACCTAAATAGAACCTTTTCGAAAGACGACAGAAGGAAGGCCAAGAGACACATGAAAACATGTTCAAAGTCACTAATTATCCGAGAGATGCAAATCAAAACGACAATGCAATACCATCTTACACCGGTCAGAATGGCAATCATCAAGAAATCAACAAACGACAAGCGTTGGCGAGGATGCGGAGAAAAAGGAACTCTTGTGCACCGTTGGTGGGAATGCAGACTGGTGCAGCCACTGTGGAGAACAATATGGAGTTTCCTCAAAAAAACTAGAAATGGATCTCCCATTTGACCCTGTAATCCCACTCTTAGAAATTTATCCTAAGAAATCACAAACACCAATCAGAAAGGATTTATGCACCCCTATGTTCATAGCAGCACAATTTACAACAGCTACAATTTGGAAACAGCTTAGATGCCTGTCAGCAGATGAGTGGATCAGAAAACTGTGGTACATCTATACAATGGAAATCTATGCTACCATTAAAAAGAAGGAATTCTTACCATTTGCAGCAACCTTGTTGGAACTGGAGAGCCTTATGCTTAGTGAAATAAGCCAGTCAATGAAGGACAAGCATCACATGATCGCACTCATTGGGGGATAATAAAGAACATTATAAACTGATTAACAAAAGGATAGATACAGAGGCAGTAAAGCTTCAAACAGACTGTGAAATTATAGCAGGAAGATTAAAGTTAGGTGAGGTAGATAAGAGATCAATCAAAGTTCTTGTATGCATGTATATATGCATAACCAATGAACACAGACACTGGGGAATTAATTGGGTTATGCCTGGGAGGGAGTGGGGCCAATAGGAAGATATGTATAAAAAAATAATAAAAAATTTTTTAAATGGAGTTCCTATTTGACCCAGTAATCCCACTCTTAGGAATATCTATCAACAAGTGAATCTGAAAATTAAGGGAATTGAAGATTTGATCAACAGAATAAACTGGTGAATATAATAGAATCGGGAGCACAGAAAGGGAGTGGACTGATAATTCTCAGGGGAAAAAGGGGGAGGGGTGTACAGGGAGAGACTGGACAAAAATCATACACCTATGGATGAGGTCAATGGGAGGGAGGTAAGGGTAGAGGGAAGGGTGGGAGCCGGGTGGAGGGGAGCTATGGAGGGGAAAAAAGAGAAACAAATGTAATAATCTGAATAATAAAGATTTTTTAAAAAAGTAGAAGCAGAGGATCTAATCAGAAAATTAGAAGAGAAGGTTTTAAAAATCCAATCAGAGCGAGAAACCAAGATGATGGCATAGGTGAACACCTAAGCTGCAGCCTTGCACAACAATTCCATAACTACAACGAAAAGACAGAGCAGACACCATCCAGAACCACAGGAAAGCTGGCTGACTGAAAATTCTACAACTAGAATTAAAGAGAAGGGTTCACGAAGACTCAGAGGAGCTGTAAAAAAGCTAAGGTACGGAGAGAACAGGCTCCAGAGTTCCTGGCTAGCTTCCTCTAGTGGGGTTCTCAACTGCACTGAACCCCAGCTCCAGGCGAGACTCATAGGGGGAGTTTGGGGTGTTGTGAAGAAGAAGGAGTGCACAGAAACTTAGGGGAGCCATGAAAGACAGAAGTCTGGGGGCTGAGACCCTGGGGACCTAGAATCATACCGGTACGTAGAGCACACGGAAACTCAGGGCAGAGTTCCGGAAGCTCACGCATGCATGAAAGGCAGAAGTCTGGAGACAAGCGTGCATGTGCAGGCACAACTGATCCCCACAACCAATTGCCTTGGAGGTCAATCCAAACAACAATCAAGACTTAACTACAATAAAGCTGTACACACAGTTCACAAAGGGATGCATCAAGACTGTCCACCTCAGGTAACTGAGGAGGCAGAGCTACTGGGCCACATAGGACAGCTAGCACGCAAAGCTACTCTACCAACTCAGGGAAGCAGCAAAATATGCGGAGACTAAAGAAGAGATCACAAACAAAAGAAATGGAGGAAAACAAACAACTGGATATGGAGTTCAAAACCACGGTTATAAGGTGTGTTTTTTTTTTTAAGAATTTCCTAGAAAAGATGGATAAATTTAGCAAGACCCAAGAGGAGATGAAAAAGGACCAACTAGAAATTAAATATACACTGACTGAAATAAAAAATATTATTCAGAAACCTAAGAGCAGACTAGAGGATTGCAAGAATCAAGTCAAAGATTTTAAATACAAAGAAACACAAAACACTCCACTGAAAAAGCAAAAAGAGAAAAGAATAAAAAAAGGTGAAGATAGTGTAAGGAGCCTCTGGGACAACTTCAAGTGCACCAACATCAGAATTGTGGGGGGTGCCAGAAGAAGTGAGAGAGCAAGATACTGAAAACCTATTTGAAGAAATAATGACTGAAAACTTCCCCCATCTGGTAAAAGAAATAGACTTACAAGTCCAGGAAGCACACAGAATCCCAAACAAAAGGAATCCAAAGAGGACCACACCAAGACACATCATAATTAAAATACCAAGAGCAAAAGACAGAGAATATTAAAAGCAGCATTCGACTGTCAGCTGATATCTCTACAGAAACTATGCAGACCAGACGAGAGTAACAAGAAATAATATTCAACGTGATGAATAGCAAGAACCTACAACCAAGATTACTCTACCCAGCAAAGCTATCATTCAGAATTGATGGGCAGATAAAGAGCTTCACAGATAAGAAAAACCTAAAGGAGTTCATCAACACCAAACCAGTATTATATGAAATGCTGAAAGGTATTCTTTAAGAAGAGGAAGAAAAAAATGGTAAAGGTAAAAATTATGAGCAACAAATATATATCTATCAACTAATGAATCTAAAAATCAAGTGAATTGGAAATCTGATGAACAGAATAAACTGGTGAATATAATATAATTAGGGGCATAGAAAGGGAGTGGACTGATAATTCTCAGGGGGAAAGAGATGAGGGGGGGGTGCAGGATGAGACTGGACAAAAATCATACACCTATGGATGAGGACAATGGGAGGGAGGTAAGGGCAGAGGATGGAGTGGGAACCAGGTGGAGGGGATATATGGGAGGGGGCAAGAACATTTGTAGTAATCTAAACAATGAAGATTTATTTAAATTAAAAAATTAATTAATTAATTAATTAATTAAACACATCTGATCAGACTAGCAAAATGATTAAAGGAGCATGTCTCCCAGGAAGTTTTGGTTCAGAAACCAGATGGGCAGGTGCTGGGGTGTCTGGCTACATAGTGGGGGGCAACCCCAACTCCCCTGAAAATTCAGACCATGCTATCCTGTAAAAGAGAAGTGCCCACCACCCTTTTACAGGCTTTTGGGCACCATTCCCAATGAAAGACTATTTGGATCTGCCCTGCCAAATCCCAACATTCAACCTGGGAGTCCCTCAGAGGCTATTGTATTCGACCTGGATGAAGTGCTTAGCTTCCAACACTCCAAATGAGAGACTCTTTTGATCTCTTCCCCTGATCCCTGTGGCTTCGCTCACTTTAAAAATTCTCCTGTGATGTGGTCCTCCTAGAGAACTAGAGTTACAGACTCTGGTTGAGAGTGACTAGTTTTTCTTTGGAGTAGGGGTCACAATTCCCTCACCAAGCAACACCCAAGTAGAGAACTCACTAGCCCTATTCTCCCAACCCAAGTTTCCCCATCCTACTAAGCTTGCAATGTGTGAAAGGCCTTGCAACCACTTGGGGCCCACTATACAGTATTTATTCAGAAGGCTCTGAAGGAATTCAAGGCAATCTGCTGGGAAGGCAGAATAGCTAACAGGTAAAAGCAGACCTCACACAGCCTCGGTCCTTTCATAGATCTGCCCAGCTCTTAGCTGAAGGAAGCCAACCCTTATTAACAGATTTATATTACCCAAGTACACTCAGGCCTAATAGCCCATGTGCAGAGAGTGAACAGCATGATAGCTCCAGACAGGTAGTCCAAGGCAGGTATCACATAACATATGGCATCAACATGTACCAGAACCCTACCCAAGTAGACCCAGAACCAACACAATAAGTGGTGGGCTTCAGACCACTCTAGAGCTCAACCCAAGCAACATACCCACAGGGAGACTCCAGTAGGCACCAGACTCTGCTGGGAACAACCCTGCCTCAGGGAATAGCATCTCATATATGGTGATTGAGGTTTACCTTTATAATCAGCCAGCCTGAAGGTTAACCCTAACCACAGAGAGGCCAACAGCATTCAAACTTGTCTAAAACCAGAGTATGCACAAAACTCACTATAAACATTCCCAGAACATGGAGCTCAGGAGATTTAGAACTGAGTCAAACAAGACATTTTCATCATAAAACAATCATGACAACATTGAGAATTGTAGCAGATCTACTTAATGCACAGAGACAAAACTGAAAGAAGAAATAGGGTTCAGGTGCAAGAATAAGAGAAATCCCATAAACATATTAAATGAAATGGAAGCAACCAAAATACCAGATGCAGCGGAGAATCCAAGATGGCGGCATAGGTAAACACCTACACTGCTGCCTCGCACAATTTCAAAACTACAACTAAAAGACAGAACGGACATCACCCAGAACCACAGGAAAGTTGGCTGAGTGGAAGTTCTACAGCTAGAGGGAAGGAGAGGGGAGACCAAGAGGAGCTGCAAAAAGCTGAGGTGCGGAGATGTGCGCATGGAGAGAGCGGTGCCAGAATACCTGGCAGGTTTTCTCTGGCAGGAGGGAAACGGAAACTCTCAAAGGCATTGAACCCTTATCTTACGACACTAAACCCCAGATCCAGCCAAAACTCATACCGGGGGCGTTTGGACTGTGAAAAGGGAGAGGTGCACGGAAATTTAGGGGAGTCGCAAAAGATCAGAGGGCTGGTGACGCGCACGGCACTGTGCAGAGGACAGATTGGTGATTGTGCCGCTGGCTTTCGCAAGTGAGCAGGAGACAGACCCTCCCAACTGTGCCACTTCTGACTCCACTAAGGCCCTGTTTTGGGTGAAACCCTGGGGACCTAGACTCATGTGGTCCTGAAGTGCAGGGAAGGCAGAAAGGCAGCAGTCCAGAGGCACTGCGGGCGCCAGCCCACAGGACTGCTCCAGCTATTACCCAGTCAGGTGAGACTCAGGGACTGTGGAGGGCGGGGCCGACTGGAAGGTAAGGCGGTCCCTTAAGCCCTGAGACTCCACCCATCCCAAGCTCAACAGAGGCTTCTTCGGTTTTGCAAGTCTGGTATCATAAGGCTGAATCCAACACAGTTATCCCGGCATAGTGAAAATGCCAAGACAAGGGAAGGGATCACAAACAAAAGAAATGGAGGGGAAAAAAACGACTGGATATAGAGTTCAAAACCACGCTTATAAGGTTTTTCAAGAATATGCTAGAAAAGTTGGATAAAATTAGCGAGAGCCTAGAGGAGATGAAAAAGGAACAACTAGAGACACTGACTGAAATAAAAAATATTATACAGAGTCCTAACAGCAGACTAGAGAAAGGCAAGAATCAAGTCAAAATTTGAAATATAAAGAAGCAGAAAACGTTCAACTGGAAAAGCAAGAAGAGAAAAGAATCCAAAAATGTGAAGATAATGTAAGGAGCCTCTGGGACAGCTTCAAGCATACCAACATCAGAACTGGGGGGGTGCCAGAAGAAGAGAGAGAGCAAGATACTGAAAACCTATTTAAAGAAATAATGACTGAAAACTTCTCACATCTGGTAAAAGAAATAGACTTACAAGTCCAGGAAGCACACAGAACCCCATATAAAAGGAATCCAAAGAGGTCCACACCAAGACACATCATAATTAAAATACAAAGAGCAAAAGACAAAGAGAGAATATTAAAAGCAGCAAGAGAAAAACAGTTCATTACCTACAAGGGAGCACCCATACGACTGTCAGCTGATTTCTCAACAGAAACGATGCAGGCCAGACGGGAGTGGCAAGAAATATTCAACGTGATGAATAGCAAGAACCTACAATCTAGAATAATCTATCCAGCAAAGTTATCATTCATAACTGAAGGGCAGATAAAGAGCTTCACAGAGAAGAAAAAGCTAAAGGAGTTCATTAACTCCAAACCAGTATTGTATGAAATGCTGAAAGGTACTCTTTTAGAAGAGGAAGGAGAAAAAGGTAAAAGCCAAAAAATTATGAACAACAAATATATATCTATCAACAAGTGAATCTAAAAATTAAGTGAATTAAAAATTTGATCAACAGAATAAACTGGTGAATATAATAGAATCAGGAACACAGAAAGGGAGTGGACTGATAATTCTCAGGGGAAAAGGGGTGAGTGGTGTACAGGGAGAGACTGGACAAAAATCATACACCTATGGATGAGGTCAATGGGAGGGAGATAAGGGCAGAGGGAAGGGTGGGAGTTGGGTGGAGGGCTGCAATGGAGGGGGGGAAATAGAAACAAATGTAATAATCTGAATAATAAAGATTTAATTAAAAAAACAGATGCAGAATTTAAAACAATAATTATACGCATGCTCAAGGACCTTGGAGGAAGAATGGATGATCTCAGTGAGAACTTAAACAAAGATATTTTAAGTATTACTAAATAGGAACCATAAAAAACATATAAAGAATACACTATCTGAAATGAAGAATATACTAACTAGAAGGAATCAAAGAAGGTTATATGAAACAGAGAATCAATTAAGCAATTTAGAGGACAAGATAATAGTAAGCATCCAAGCAGAGCATCAAAAAAAAAAAGAAAATTTTAGAGGATGAGGAAATTCAAAGGGATGTCTGGCACAACATCAAGCATAACATTTTCATCATAGCTATACAAGAAAGAGAAGAAAATAAGCAAGGAATCGATAATCTGTTTGAAAATAATGGCTGAAAAGTTCCCTAACAAGGTGAAGGAAAGTCACAAAACTTCAGAAAGCACAGAGAGACACAATGAAGATGAATCCAAAGACACTGACACAACTGATTTCTGGATGTTAATTTTGTATCCTGCTGAATTTATTTATTAAATTTAGCAAGTTGTTTTGGTGAAGTCTTTAGGATTTTCTATGTACATTACCATGTAATCTGTGATTTATGACAGTTTTACTTCCTCTTTTCCAATTTGGATGTCTTTTATTTTTTCTTCTTGTCTGATTGTTGTTGCTAGGACTTCCAGTACTATATTGAATAAGAGTGGTGAAAGTGGGGATCCCTGTTTTGTTTTATATCTTAAAGGAAATGCTTTTAATTTTTGCCCATTGAGTATGATCTTTGCTGTAGGTTTGTTATATATGGCGTTTATTATGTTTAGATATGATCACTTTATTCTCACTTTGCTGAGAGTTTTTATCAAAAACACTCTTAAGATATTGTTATAACATTTTTATTCCTCATTTTGTTTATATGATGTATCACATTTATTGATTTGCTAATATTAAACCATTTTTGCATCCCCAGAATAAATCTTAATTGGTCATAGTGTGCAATTTTTTAATGTAATGCTGGATCCTATTTGCTAACATTTTGTTGAAGATACTGGAGAATACTGTACCAGGCTTGTATCCCTGGTCATGATGAATAAACCTTAATTGGTCATAGTGTGCAATTCTTTAATGTAATGCTGGATCCTATTTGCTAACATTTTGTTGAAGATATTGGAGAATACTGTACTTGGTGATGATGAATAATTTTTTCAATAGATTGCTGGACCCAATTTGCTAATATTTTGTTGAGGATTTTTGGTAACTATATTCATCAGGAATATTGGCCTGTAATTTTCTTTGTAGTGTCTTTATGTGGTTTTGGAATTAGGGTAATTCTGACCTCAAAAAAGGACCTTGGAATTCTTCCCACCTCTTTAAATTCTTGAAATAGTTTGAGGAGAATAGGTGTTAAATCTTTGAGTGTTTATTTAAACTTACCTGTGAGGCCATCTCCTCAAGGACCTTTGTTTTCTGGGAGGTTTTGGGGTTTTTTTATTGCTGCTATAATTTCATCAGTTGTTATCAGCCTATTCAAGTTTTCTGCTTTATCCTGATTAAGTTTTGGCAGATTGCATGTTTCTGGGAATTTATCCACTTTGCCCAACCAGGTTGTCCAGTTTGTGGGCATATAGCTGTTCAAAGTTTTGTGTTGTTGTTGTTTTTTATAATCCTTTATGTTTCTGAGATGTCAGTTGTTACTTTACCTCTTTTATTTCTTTTTTTGTTATTTGTTTTATTTTAATTAAATCTTTATTATTCAGATTATTACATTTGTTTCTCTTTTTCCCCTCCATAGCTCCCCTCCACCCAGCTCCCACGATTCCCTCTACCCTGACCTCCCTCCCATTGACCTCATCCATAGGTGTATGATTTTTGTCCAGTCTCTCCCTGTACACCCCTAACCGCTTCCCCTGAGAATTATCAGTCCACTCCCTTTCTGTGTTCCTGATTCTATTATATTCACCGGTTTATTCTGTTGACCAAACTTTTAATTCACTTAATTTTTAGATTCACTTGTTGATAGATATGTATTTGTTGTTCATAATTTTTTGTCTTTTACCTTTTCTTTCTTCCTCTTCTAAAAGAGTACCTTTCAGCATTTCATATAATACTGGTTTGGAGTTGATGAACTCCTTTAGTTTTTTCTTCTCTGTGAAGCTCTTTATCTGCCCTTCAATTATGAATGATAGCTTTGCTGGATAGAGTATTCTTGGTTGTAGGTTCTGGCTATTCATCATATTGAATATTTCTTGCCACTCCCGTCTGGCCTTCATCATTTCTGTTGAGAAATCAGCTGACAGTCATGTGAGTGCTCCCTTGTAGGTAATGAACTGTTTTTCTCTTGCTGCTTTTAATATTCTCTCTTTGTCTTTTGCTCTTGGTATTTTAATTATGATGTGTCTTGGTGTAGTCCTCTTTGGATTCCTTTTATGTGGGGTTCTGTGTGCTTCCTGGACTTGTAAGTCTATTTCTTTTACCAGATGTGGGAAGTTTTCAGTTATTATTTCTTCAAATAGATTTTCAGGATCTTGCTCTCTCTCTTCTGGCACCCCCACAATTGTGATGTTGGTACCCTTGAAGCTGTCCCAGAGGCTCCTTACATTATCTTCACATTTTTTTATTCTTTTCTCTTCTTGCTTTTCCAGTTGAGTGTTTTCTGCTTCTTTATATTTCAAATTTTTGACTTGATTCTTGCCTTTCTCTAGTCTGCTGTTAGGACTCTGTATAATATTTTTTATTTCAGTCAGTGTATGTTTAATTTCTAGTTGGTCCTTTTCCATCTCTAGTGGATCCTTTTTCATCTCTTCTTGGATCTCGCTAACTTTATCCAACTTTTCTAGGATATTCTTGAAAAACCTTATAAGCGTGGTTTTGAACTCTATATCCAGTTGTTTGTTTTCCTCCATTTCTTTTGTTTTTGATCCCTTCCCTTGTCTTGGCATTTTAACTATCCTGGTAGAACTTCTGTGTTGGAACTGCAAAAACCTCTCTGTTGAGCTTGGAATGGGTGGAGTCTCAGGGCTTAAGGGACCGCCTTGCCTTCCAGTCGGCCCCACCCTCCATGTCCCCTGAGTCTCACGTGACTGGGTAATCGCTGGAGTGGTTCCTGTACACACACTCTCTCGCAGAGCCTCTAGACTGCTGCCTCTCTGACTCCCCTGCGCTCAGGGACCATATGAGTCTGGGTCCCAGGGTTTCATCTGAAACTGGGGTTTAGTGGAGTTAGAAGTGGCATAGTGGGAGGATCTGTCTCCCACCCACTCGCAAAAGCCAGCGGCACAATCAGCAGTCGGTCCTCTGCGCACAGTGCCGAGCGTGGCACCAGACTTCTGATCTTTTGCGACTCCCCTAAATTTCCATGCACCTCTCCCTTTTCACAGTCCAAACTCCCCCCATATGAATTTTGACTGGATCTGGGGTTTAGTGTTGTAGGATAAGGGGTTCAATGCCTTTGAGAGTCTCCATTTCCCTCCCACCAGAGAAAGCCAGCCAGGTTCTCTGGCACCCACTCTCTCCACTCACGCATCTCCATACCTCAGATTTTTGCAGCTCCTCTGGGTCTCTGTGAGCCCCTCTCTTTCCTTCTAGTTGTAGAATTTTCCCTCAGCCAGCTTTCCTGTGGTTCTGGATGCTGTCCGTTCTGTCTTTTAGTTGTAGTTTTGAAATTGTTGTGCGAGGCGGCAGTGTAGTTGTTTACCTATGCTGCCATCTTGGATTCTCTCTTGAAGTAGGCCTGTGATGCTATAAACTTCCCTCTCAGGACTGCTTTTGCTGTGTCCCATAGGTTTGGGGTTGTGGTGTGTTTATTTTTGTCTGTTTCCAGGAAGTTTTTTTATTTCTGCCTTGAGCTCATTGATAATATAGTCATTGTTTAATAACAAGCCATTTGGTCTTCATGTGTTTGCTTGTTTTTGAGGGGTTTTTTATTGTGGCTGATTTTTAATTTTATGCTATTGTGATCTAAGAAGATGCCTGATATGATTTAAATCTTCTAAATTTGCTAAGACTTATTTATTCAATAGGTTTTTAGTATCTTCCTCTCTCTTCTCCTTCTGGTACCCCCATAATTCAGATGTTGGTATGCTTGAAGTTGTCCCAGAGGCTCTCTATACTAGCTCTATAATTTGGATTTTTATTTCTTTTTGCTCTTGTGGTTGGGTGTTTTTTGCTTCTTCATATTCCAAATCATGAATTTGATTCTCAGAATCCTCTACTCTACTGTTCAATTCATGTAAGCTATTCTTTATTTCAGTTAGTGTATGCTAACTGGTCCTTTTTCATGTCTTTGACATTCTCACTAAGATTGTTGAAAGTCTCACTAAGTATCATAATGCTCTGATTAATTTCCTTGAAGCTCTCTTTAAGATCATTGAGTAATCTTATAACCATTGTTTTGAACTCTGTATTCAGTAGTTGGCTTGCTTCCATTTCTTTCATTTGAGACATGTTTCATTGTCTCTGCATTTTGGTTGCTTCCCTATGTTTGTTTCTACCTAGCTGCTATGTCTCCTGAAATTGATAGAATGGCTTTGTGTAGTAGGTATCTTGTAGGACTCAGTGGCTCAGTCTTCCCAGTCACATGAACTGGGCACTCTAGATGCATTCCTGTGAGTGCTGTGTGCACAGTCTTGTAATTGAACCTTGATAGCTATTGTCATCACTGGAAGGAGTTAGCCTCCAGGCCAATTAACTGTGTGAATACCAGTTGCAACTACAGTGGGAGAGCTTCTGTGCAGGAGACACCATATGGAGCAGGACTTGCCTCAGTGGGTCTTTGGTGCTCTCTAAGTCTGCCCCTTGTATGTGTTGCTTGTGAATGTGTAGATTTGTAATCTGCTGTGGTCTGAAGCTGTCCACCAAGTGCACTGGTTCAGGGGCCTCCAGGGAGGGGCAGAGTCAGCCACTGCCTGGGGCCACCTGACAGGACCTACAAAGAGATCTGCAGTTGGCTGAGACTTGTATTGGGTTTGGAGGTGCCCAGTTGAGGCCCAGCTATGAAGCAAGGCAGGCTGGTGCTAGTGTTTATTCTTGGGCCTTTTCTTCATAGGTTTGGGGCATTCTGTCACCAGATGCAGCTTGCTTGAAAGATTTTAGGAAAATCTGAAGCCTGATCCAGGACAAGACATTCATATGTAAAAGCAGCTGGAAACAAGCCTGAGTGGAGTTGCAAATTGAATGGGCTGGGATCTCAGGGAATCACCAGGGCATAAGGAACAGTGTAGAAACTCAGATATGGCTGCCAACACGGGTGAAAGCCTCCCTCTCCACCTCCCGAGTTCCTGCCCCAATGACAGACAGTCCAGTTCCTCCCAATATGTCCTTGGATTCCCTAAAGCTGCCGGCTGGAGCTCAGAGGAATTGGGATCATGTATGCTCATGCACAGAGCCTTTAGAGGAACATCTGGGACTCTAGCAGCCTCCCCTGTCACTCAGCCACAATCCCCACTGGCTTTTACAGCCCAAAGTTATGGGGATCTCTCTTCCCAGATCTGGAACCCCAGGCTGGGGGTTTTGTGTGCAGCTGGGACCCTCTTCTTCCCATGGGAGGTCCAATTTTAAAAAAGCAGCACATGGGTGCTGGCCCAGCCCCTTCCACACCTCCGCCCCTCCTACTACTTCTCTAGTTGTAGGACTTCAATTCAACCAGATTTCAGGTGGTTTTGAATGATGGGTGTTCTCTATTTTAGCTGTAATTTTGATGTGATTGTGGAAAGCATTTACCTATGCCACCATCTTGACCCATTCATTTTTTATGAGCACTTGGGTTACTTCCATACCTTGTCTATTGCTAGTAACACTGTGATGAAAATAGGAAGCATATATCTTTTCAAATTAGTGTGTGTATTTCTTGAGATATATACCCAAAAGTGGAATTACTGGGTTATAAGGTAGTTGTAAATGGAACTTAATTTCTTAATTTCTTTCCTGATAGTTTGTTATTGGTGTATAAAATGCAACTGATTTCTGAATATTTATTTTGTATTCTGCCACCTTATTGAACTCATTAACAGTTTTTTGGAGGTATCTTTAGGATTCTCTATATACAAAATATGTCATCTGCAAATCATGGCAGTTTTGCTTCTTCCTTTCTAATTTGGATGCATTTTATTTATTTTTCTTGTTGGATTGTTGTGGCTAGGACCTCCAAAACTGTGTTGAATAAAAGTGGTAAAAGTAAACAACCTTGTCTTGTTAATGATCTTAAGGGAAATTATTTTAGCTTTTTCCTTATAGTATGTTAGTTTTGTGTTTGTCATATATGGTTTTAATTATGCTGAGTTATATTTCCTCTATCCCCACTTGAGAGTTTTTAATCATAACTTGATGATGGATTTTGTCAAATGTTTATTTTAGCATCTATTGATATGATTATATAATTTTTACTCTTTATTTTGTTATGTGGTGTATCATGTTAATTGATCTGTGGATTATTGAACCAACCTTGCATTGCTACATTTAGTTTGCTAATATTTTATCGAAGAGCCCTAGCCGAGAGGCCCAGTTTGGTTGAAGCATTATCCCATACACCAAAAGGTTGTGTGCTTGATTCCCAGTCAAAGAAGATACCTCGTTTGTGAGTTTGATCCTCAATTATGACATGTACAAAGGCAACCAATTATTGTTTCCCTTTAACATATCTCTCTCTCTCTCTCTCTCTCTCTCTCTCTCTCTCTCTCTCTTCCTCTCTCTCTAAAACAGGGGTGGGGAACTTTTTTTTTCTGCCAAGGCCATTTGGGTATTTATAACATAATTTGTGGGCAATACAAAATTATCAACTTAAAAATTAGTCTGCAAATATTTAATTAACTCACCTCTAAAGCCTTGGCAGGGCCAGACCAAATTATTTCACTAGACTTATACAGCCTGAAAGCTGGACATTATCCATTCCTGCTCTAAAATTATCAATATATCCTCAAGTGAGGATTTAAAATATTTTTATTGAGGGTGTTTGCATCTATACTCATCAGGGATATTAGCTTATCTTTTTTTTTTTCTAAGAAAAACACATTTATTTCTCCATGAGCAACAACCACATGTAAACATATCTTCACATGACTGTCATACAGCAAATCCTCTACTTTATGCCTTTTTTGTTGTTTCCTGCCACATCATAACATTTCAATATGGCAACAAAACCTTTATAATTATGGTTCAACATCAAACAAATCAGAAATGTCCTAAGTGAACAGCAATAAAAGAAAAAAGATAAACATACCAACTCAGTCATTTTGATTCAACAACTAAAGCAGTGCATCACATCTCTACAGCAGCCCACTCCATCCTAGTGTTCAGTCTTTCCTTAAGAGGGATAATGCCACTGTTTGTCCACAAGCAATATCCTCCTTCAAGTGCCTCTTCTGAAATGAGTCTTCAGCACTTGGCAGGTGGGGAATACATCCAAATAGCAATCTCCTCTGAATCTGCACTTTCTGTGGTGTGGAACACCATGGGGGCCTCTCACCAGGATATCACTGCTGATCCAGATGAGACAGTACAGGTCCTGCTGAAAGCTGCTCTCACTGATTGCACTTGATTCTGCTAAGAATTTGCTTATGTACAACAGGCAGACACTCTTTATCCAAGGATCCATCATACTGACCAGTCACTTGAACACATTCACAGGCTATTTTCCAGTTAACTTACTCTAAGGCAGAAGCAGCTGAATGTCTCCAGAGAAGCGTCTCATGGCATCCAAAGGTGTTATTCCAGTGTATGTGCTATCATGTTCCATACAGGGTGATCATCCTGACACCTTTGCCACATTTACCACTATCCTGGGTTCTCTCCAGGAGTTCCCTAATGCATCAACTTAATAATATGGGTAAGGAATTCTCCACATTCCATTCACTCGATAGAGAAAAGAAACACTTAAAAATGAGTTTCTATATTTAAAAGCCATATGTGTAAAAAAAAATATGTACACATAAGGAGATGGAGAAAAGAATGGCCACCAGAATACTAATAATGATTATCACAGGGGTGGAATTGCAGGTGAAATAAAATAAAAAAAGTTTTATTGGGCCTGGCCAGGTAGCTCAGTTGGTTAGAGTATCATCCTGATACACCAAGGTTCTGGGTTCAACCCCTCATCAGGGCACATACAAGAATTAATCAATAAATGTGTAAGTAGAACAACAAATCAATGTTTCTTTCAAAAAAATCAGTACATTAAACACACACACATACACACACACACACACACACACACACACACACAGGTTTCATCACATGAATTTAAAAAATATATTTTGTACCAATAAGGAGGAATCACCCCTGAGCATACCCTCCCTCACACAGGTTTTCAAGGGCATTTGGGAAACAAGTGTGCCCATATCCATTATATTTCTGTGGGCTGCTCTCCATGAGGTGTTCTCTGATTTTGGACAAGGGATGAGCTCCTTCTGAACATTTTTCTCACACTGAGGACACTGGCTAGGACCCTCCCTGCTGTGGAGTCTCTGATGTACTGCAAGGTGAGAGTTCTGTTTGAAGGACATGCCATACTCTGAACACTGGTATGGAGTCTTCTTGATGTGAATTCTCTGGTGCTTGGTCAGACAGGAGCTGTCCCTGAAGGCTTTGCCACACTGACTACACTCATAGGGCTTCTCACCAATATGAGTCCTCTGGTACCAGATGAGGCCAGGGATGTTCCTGACAAGTTTCTGACATTGATCACAGCCACAGAGCTTCTCGCCAGTGTGAATTCTCTGATGCCTGATGAGGTAAGCACTCTCGATGAATGTCTTCCCACACTCTTTACACTCGTAAGGCTTCTCCCTAGAATGGATTATCTGATGCATGAAGAGGTAAGAGTTACGTTTGAAGGATTTTCCGCATTCCGCACATTCAAAGGGCTTCTCTCTGGTTGAGTCCTCTCATGCTCGGTGAGGTATGAGCCATTCCAGAAAGCATTTCCACACTTGCTACATTCCTAGGGCTTCTCCCCAGTGTGGATCCTGAGATGCACAGTGAGGTGGAAGATGTCTGTGAAAGGCTTCCCATTGTTACATTAGTATGGTTTCCCCCCTTATATGAGTTCTTTGATGCAAAATCAGGGATGGGTTTTGGTTGAAGGTTTTTCCACAGTCTAGGCATTCATAAGGTTTCTCTCCAGTGTGAATTCTGTGGTGTGTCAAAGCTGACACATCACTAAAGGCTTTCCTACACTTACTGCATTTGTAGGTCTTCTCTCCTGTCTAGATTCTTTGATGCACAATCAAGTTGTAGTTCTTGGAAAAGGATTTTCCACACTCCTTATAGGTATAAGATTTTTCTCCAGTGTGAGTTCAGTGATGCAAAATGAGAGAAGAGTTCCGTTTGAAGCACTTGACACATTCCGTACATTTATACAGCTTCTCTTCAGGGTGACTCCTCCTGCTTTCATTAAGAGATGAAGTCAAGGTAATTTTGTCCCCAAAGTTCTTGCCTTCATACAGTTTCTTCCCTCTTTTTGTTGTTTTTGTTCACCCAGAGGGGTAAAATGGTTGAAAGACTCAACAATTTCAAGTTATTTATAGCTTCTCTCTCATTTAATTTTTTTCTGAGTTGTTGAATCACTTCCATGGAATGGCAAAAGGCTTTCTCACAGGCATCACTGTCACCAACAACTTCTCTGAGAACCATGTAAAACTGAGTCACAATCCAAAGGTCTAACTTCTGAATCGGGTGCATAGAAACCATTTGCTGCAGGAATCCTCCGAGATGTTGGAAGGTAAGCGCTGGCACTCAAAAGCCTCCCAAGTCCAAGATGCTCACATATTGCTTCCTGAGTCTCTGGATTTTCCTGAGTTAAAGCTAATTGCCTCAGGTGTCCCTGCCAGTTCTTACAGTCTCAGCTGTCACCTGGGATGGTGAAATGAGGACCCGCTCTTGTAAATCCTTCCATTTCTACATCACATACTAGTTCTTCCTCAGAGATATTCTGAGCTGTCATTTTCAGTCTTGTGTTGCAGGAATCTCTGAGTGGTTGGCCCAGATGGGTGAGAGCATTCCAAGCACTAAGAGTTCAAGAGTTTGGATTCTCAGTCGGGGCATATGTCCAGGTTGTGGGCTCAATCTTCAGTAGGAAGCAGTGAATCAATGTTTCTCTCCTTCATTGATGTTTCTCTCTCTTCCTCTCCCTTCTTCTTTCTCTGGAGGGATTTGTCCCCAGATTCTTTGACCCTGCAGAGAAAATCAACTAGGCCCAGTGCCTGAATGTTTGACTTCAATGGCTGCCAGACTTCAGCTGCGCAAGCCCATCTGTAAAATTCATGCCATCTCTCGGTAGGCAGGCAGCAGCAGGGATGGCAACCAGCATGTTGGGGCAGGCAGCCTATATTTTTTGTAATGTATTTGTTTGATTTTGATATCAGAATAATGGTGGACTCATAAAATGAGTTTTGGAGTTTTTCCTTCTCTTCAATATTTGTAAATAGTTTGAGAAGAATAAGTAGTAGTTCTTATTTAAATATTTGATAACATTAACCTGTGAAACTATCCAATCCAGGACTTTTGATAGTTGAGCATTTTTTTTGTTACTGATTCAGTTTAGTTGGTACTAATTGGTCTGTTTAGATTTTCTGTCTCTTCTTCTTTAGTCTTAAAAGATTGTATGCTTCTAGAAATTTATCCATTTCTTCTTCATTAGTTTTTGTTGGCATATAATTGTTTTTAGTGTTTTCTCATAATCCTTTGTATTTGTGTGGTGACAGTTGGCACTTCTCCTCTTTCATTTCTGATTATACTTACTTTCACCCTCTTTTTTTCCTTGATGAGTCTCACTAAAGTTATATGAATTTTGCTTATTTTTCAAAGAAATTGTTCTTGGTTTTATTCATCTTTTCTATTGCTTCTGTAGACTCTATTTCATTTGTTTCCATCTGCCACTCTGATATTTTATTATTATTATTGATTTTTAGAGAAAGGAAGTGAGAGTGAGAGAAAGAGAGAGACATCAATTGGATACCTATCTCGTGTGCCCCAAATAAGAATGAAACCTGCAATCTGGGTATGTGCCCTGACTGGGGATGAAACCTGTGACCTATTGGTGTATGGGTTGATGCTCAAGCCAATCAAGCCACTAGCTAGGGTTCCACTCTGATGTTTATTATTTTATTTCTTCTTTGGCTTTTTTTATTATTCTTTTTTCTAGTTCCTTTAAGTGTAAGGTTAGATTGTTTATTTGAGTTTTTTTTTTTTTTGGTATATTTCTTTAGACAGGCTTTCGCTGTGTTCCATAGACTCTAGTCATTGTATTTTCGTTTTAATTTGCCTCAAAGTATCTTTTGATTTCTATTTTAGACTCATTATTAACTTATTCATTATTTAGCTTCCATGTATTTGTGAATGTTTTCAATGTTTCCTGTTTGTTTGTTTGTTTTGTAAAGGATTTCTAGTTTTTTACCACTGTAGTCAGAGAAGATGTTTGATATAATTTCAATCCTCTTAAATTTATTAAGATTCGTCTTTGACCTAACATATGATCTATCTTAAAAAGAAAGTATATTTTGTTGCTTTGGAATAAAACATTCTGAAAATATCAATTAAATCCATCTGGTCTAGTGTGTCATTTAAGACTACTGTTTTCTTGTTGGTATTCTAACTGGAAGATCTATCTATAGATGTCAATGGGGTGTTAAAGTCCCTATTATGACTTTATTACCATCGGTCTTTCACTTTATGTCCATCAATATTTGCTTTATGTAATTAGATGCATAAATACTTACAAGGATTATATCCTCGTCTGGGTTGATTCCTTTGTCATAATGTAATATCATTTTGGTGTCTTATAGCCTTTGATTTAATGTATATTTTGTCTGACAGAAGTATCACTATCCCAGTTTTGTTGTTTTTTCCATTTGCATGAATTATTTTTTTCATTCTCTTTCTTTGAGTCTGTGTGTCTTTCCATCTGAAAAGGGTCTCTTGTAGACAGCACATATATGGGTCTTATTTTCTTATCCATTCAGCGTGGCTATGTCTCCTTATAGGAACATTTAATACATTTAATTTAAAGTGATTATTCATAGATATGTAGTTATCACCATTTACCTCTTCGTATTTATGTTCTCTCCTCCTTCCCCTCCACTTTCCCCCCTTCTTCTTAAAGAAGTCCCTTTTTGAACTACTGGTTTGATGGTGACAAACTCCTTTAGTTTTTTCTAATATGGGAAGCTCTTTCTCTGTTTTTCTACTTTAAGTAATAGCTTTGCTGTGTAGAGCAGTTTGGGTTGTGGTTTCTACTTTTCATTACTCCCATATTTTATGCCCTTTTTCCTACAGAGATTCTGTTCCAAAATCTGCTAAAAGACTTATGGGAGCTTCCTTTTATTTATTTATTTTATTAATTTTTATACATATATCCCCATTGTCACCCCTCCCTCCCCGGTATACCCCAACCACCCCAGTGTCTATGCTCATTGGTTATGCTTATATGCATGCATACAAATCCTTTGATTGATCTCATATCTACCCCACCCACCTAACCTTAATCTTCCTGCTGTAATTTGACAGTCTGTTTGAAGCTTTACTGTCTCTGTATCTATCCTTTTGTTCATCAGTTTATAATGTTCTTTATTATCCACAAATGAGTGGGATCATGTGATGCTTCACTTTCATTGACTGGCTTATTTCACTAATCATAAGCCTCTCCAGTTCCATCCAGGTTGCTGCAAATGGTAAGAATTCCTTCTTTTTAATGGTAGCATACAATTCCATTGTGTAGATGTACCATAGTTTTCTGATCCACTCATCTGCTGACGGGAACCTAGGCTGTTTCCAAATTGTAGCTATTGTAAATTGTGCTGCTATGAACATAGGGGTGCATAAATCCTTTCTGATTGGTGTTCGTAATTTCTTAGGATAAATTCCTAAGAGTGGGATTACAGGGTCAAATGGGAGATCCATTTTTAGTTTTTTGAGGAAACTCCATACTGTTCTCCACAGTGGCTGCACCAGTCTGCATTCCCACCAACAGTGCACAAGGGTTCCTTTTTCTCCGCATCCTTGCCAACACTTGTCGTTTGTTGATTTCTTGATGATTGCCATTCTGCCAGGTGTAAGATGTTATTGCATTGTCGTTTTGATTTGCATCTCTCGGATAATTAGTGACTTTGAACATGTTTTTATGTGTCTCTTGACTTTCCTTCTGTCGTCTTTTGAAAAGATTCTATTTAGGTCTGTTGCCCATTTTTTTATTGGATCGTTTATCTTCCTCTTATTAAGTTGTATAAGTTGGCTGTAGATGTTGGAAATTAAACCTTTATCAGTGATAACATTTGCAAATATGTTCTCCCATACAGTGGTCTTTCTTGTTGTTTTGTTGACGGTTTCTTTTGCTGTGCAAAAGCTTTTTATTTTGATGTAGTCCCATTTGTTTATTTTTTCTTTAGCTTCCATTGCCTTTGGAGCAGTATCATATTCCGAAGAAGTTCCTTCGGAATATGTCTGAGATTTTGCTGCCTCTGGATTCCTCTAGCATTTTTATGGTTTCTCTTCTAATGTTTAAGTCCTGTATCCATTTTGAGTTTATTTTTGTATTTGGTGTAAGTTGGTGGTCCAGTTTAATTTCTTTGCATGTATCTGTCCAATTTTTCTAACACCATTTATTGAAGAGGCTATCTTGGCTCCATTGTATGTTCATGCCTCCTTTGTCAAATATTAGTTGAGCATAGTGGTTTGGGTGGATATCTGGATTCTCTATTCTATTCCATTGGTCTATATGTCTGTTCTTGTGCCAGTACCAGGCTGTTTTGAGAACAGTTGCTTTGTAATATAGATTGAAATCTGGTATTGAGATCCCACCTAACTTATTCTTCTTCCTCAGAATTGCTGTGGCTATTTGTGGTCTTTTTTTGTTCCAGATGAATCTATGAAGAATTCTTTCTAGGTCTGTTAAATATGTCATTGGTATTTTAATGGGCAGTGCATTGAATCTATAGATTGCTTTGGGTAATACGGACATTTTAATGATGTTGATTCTCCCAATCCATGAGCATGGTATGCTCTTCCATCTGTTAACATCTTCCTCTATCTCTTTTTTCAGTGACCTATAGTTTTCTACATATAGGTCTTTTACCTCTTTAGTTAGGTTTATTCCTAGGTATCATAATTTTTTTGGTGTGATGGTAAATGGGATTGCTTTTGAGTCTCTCTTTATGTAATTTCACTATTAGTGTATAGAAATGCCACAGATTTCCTGGCATTAATTTTGTATCCTGCTACATTGCCAAATTCATTTATTAAGTCAATTAGTTTTGGGATGGTGTCCTTTGGGTTTTTTATGTACAGTATCATGTCATCTGCAAATAAGGACAGCTTTACATCTTCTTTTCCAATTTGGATGCCTTTTATTTCTTCTTCTTGTCTAATTGCAATGGCTAATACTTCCAGTACTATGTCGAACAAGACAAGGCATCCCTGTCTTGTTCCTGTTCTTAGGGGAAATGGTTTCAGTTTTTGCCCATTGAGTATGATGTTAGCTGTGGGTTTATCATATATGGCTTTTATGATGTTGAGGTATGATCCTTCTATTCCCACTTTGCTGAGAGTTTTTATCAAGAAAGGGTGTTGGATTTTGTCAAATGCTTTTTCTGCATCAATTGATATGACTATATGATTTTTATCTCTCAATTTCTTTATGTTATGTATCACATTTATTGATTTGTGGATATTTTACCACCCCTGCATTCCTGGGATGAATCCTACTTGATCATGGTGTATGATCTTTCTGATGTACTGCTGGATCCGATTTGCTAGAAGTTTGTTGAGGATTTTGGCATCTATGTTCATGAGAGATATTGGCCTATAATTCTCTTTTATTGTGTTGTCTTTATCTGGGTTTGGTATTAGGGTGATGCTGGCTTCATAGAAGGTGTTTGGAAGTATTCCTTCTTCTTGAATGTTTTTGAATAGTCTGAGGAGGATAGGTTTTAATTCTTCCTTGAATGTTTGGTAAAACTCTCCTGTGTAGCCATCTGGTCTCAGGCTTTTATTTACTGGAAGCTTTTTGATGACTGCTTCCATTTCTTTCATAGTTATTGGACTATTGAGATGTTTAGATTCCTCCTCATTGAGTTTTGGAAGGTTATATTTTTCAAGGAATATGTCCATTTCTAGGAGGTTGTCCAATTTGTTGCAATAGAGTTGTTCATAGTATTTTTTAACAATCCTTTGTATTTCCACAGGATCTGTTGTTATTTCTCTTCTTTCATTTCTGATTTTGTTTATTTGGGTCTTCTCTTTTTGCTTCTTGGTGAGCCTGGCTAGAGGTCCATCAATCTTGTTTATCCTTTCAAAGAACCAGCTCTTTGTTTTGTTGATCTTTTGAATGGTTTCTTTGGTCTCCATGTTGTTTATCTCCGCTCTGATCTTTACTATTTCCTTCCTTCTGCTTACACTGGGCTTTTCTTGTTGCTCTCTTTCTAGCTCTTTGAGTTGTAGGGTTAGGTAATTTATTACCATTGTTTCCTGTTTTTTTGCAGTAGGCTTGTAGGGCTATGAACTTCGCTGTCAGGAGTGCTTTCACTGTGTCCCATAAATTTTGTATTGTTGTGTTGTCATTGTCATTGTTGCCATGATGTTTTTTATTTCTTCCTTGATCTCTTTGGTTACCCAGTCATTGTTTAATAGCATGCTGTTTATTCTCCATGTGTTTGATTTCTTTCTATTGTTTTTATTATAGTTGATTTCCAGTTTTATGCCACTGTGGTCTGAGAAAATGCTTGATATGATTTCTATCTTCTTGAATTTGAAGAGACTTTTCTTATGACCCAATATATGGGCATCTTTGAAAATGACCCACTAGAGAAGAACGCATATTCTGTTACTTTGGGGTGAAATGTTCTGAAGATGTCAATTAATTCCATCTGGTCTAGTGAGTCATTTAAGATTGATGTTTCTTTGCTGACTTTTTGTTTAGAGGATTTGTCCCGTGGTGACAGTGGGGTATTAAAGTCTCCTACTATGATTGTATTGCTGTCAATCTCTCCCTTAATATCCTCCAAGAGGTTTTTTTATGTATTTAGGTGCTCCTATATTGGGTGCATATATGTTTACCATAGTTATTTCTTCTTGTTGGATTGTTCCCTTTTGTATTATTAAGTGGTCTTCTTTATCTCTTGTTATGTCCTTCACTTTGAGATCTAATTTGTCAGATATAAGTATTGCAACCCCAGCTTTTCTTTCATTTCCATTGGCCTGAAATACCATCTTCCATCCCTTCACCCTCAATCTGTGTGCATTTCTTTTCCTGAGGTGGGTTTCTTATAGACAGCAGATATATGGGTCATGTTTTCTTATCCAATCGTTTACCCTATGTCTCTTGATTGGAGCACTTAATCCGTTTACATTTAAAGTTATTATTGATATTATTGATTGATAAAGTTATTATTGATTATCTGTTGCCATTTTTAGTCCTTCTTGCTTCTAGGTTCTTCTGCATTTCCTCTTGGGTCTTCTTCATTTCCTCTTGGATCTTACTCACATTGTCCATTTTGTCTTCCATTCTTTTCATCCATCTTATGATCATTTCTCTGAACTCTTTCTCTGGCAGGCTTATTTCTGCTTCTATTTCGTTTACTTCCTTTACCGGTGATACCTGCCTTTCTGTCGTATGCGGGCTGTTTCTTCGTCTGCCCATCGTCTTTCTTCTCCAGGTGTCTGGTTATGTAGTTCTCTCTCCTACGTTGATTGAAAGGCACAAACTACAACACGACCAGGTACAACACACAAGGCACTGAATAGAAATGTATTCAGGATGTTAATAATCACAAATAAGGTGACCACCAATGAAAAACAAAATAGGGGTAAGTAGAGAAAGAAGAAGAGGAAAATGAGGAAAAAAGAAAAGAAAGAAATGCTAAAATCAAATTGGGAGGAGGGGAAAAATAAATAAATGAACATAAAATTAAATAAAAAATAAAAAGAAGAAGAAGAAGAAAAGAGGAGAAAAAAGTCAGAGAGAAAAGAAAGAGGATAAGAGAGAAAAGGGGAACAAAATATAGATGTCAGGAGAAAAACACCAATAGAACAGTCACTAATCCCAACAAATGCCGGCAACCAGTACCTGGAGATTAATACAAACTACAAATAACAACTGGTATCAAGGGAGGTGAGGGAAAAGAGAGGTAAAAAAACAAACCAAAACAAAGCAAACAAAAAGCAAAATAAAACAAGTAGAATAAGCTAAAACAATCTCACCAAAAAAGTACAAAAAATCGATATAATCACCGTCCAGCAAACAGCAACAAAAGGACATAGAGAAAAACAACTTTTTGGATAGTGAAGACAAGAAGAGAGAGGTTTGTATGGATTTGTAGTAGGGGATTTGAAATTAGATATATAAGTGGGGTGAAATTTTAACCAGGTAAAGAGAAAGAATAGGGAGAATCTAAAGTTGGAAAAGGGAAAGAGAAAACAAGACAACAAAATGGGGAAAGTTAGGAGGAAAGTGTTGGCATAAAGGTAGAGCTGAGATAGAGTAAAATTATGCTAAAGAAAAGATGAAAATAGAATGTAGAACTCTAATCCCAAAGTAAAATAAAGGGAAAACAAAATGACACTTGTTTTTTTTCCAAAAAGGTAAAATAGTAGTAGTGATAATACTAGTTGAAAACAAAAATGTAATAATTATAAAGGTAAAATCAATTGAGGAGGAAAGAAAAAAATAGTTTTTTAATTAAAATATGCAAAAATGGAAAAAAATAAAATAAAATAAAAATTTTTTAAAAAAGTAAAAGAAATAGAATGGTCATTCACTTCCCCTGTTGTTCTTCTTGGCACTTCTGTTTCCCAGTTGGTAGGGTATTGCAGTTCCCTGTGTTCCACTGCGGAGTTGTGTTTTATTCTCTTTATTCTTTTGTGGTTATGCGAGAGTCAATTTGTGCATCATCCACTGGGTGGCAGTGTTCCAGAATTGACCTCTGAGACTAAGCACAGGATCTCTCTAGGCTGTGCTCAGATCCTGCTACTCTGTAGTTCTCAAAACCGGTTTGTGGGGATTTTGCAGCCGGGACACTGTAATAACTCCCAGGCTGTCCCTCTGCCTCAGATCAAAATGAGTTGTTTTCCAGAGCTCCCCTCTGTCAACAGCTCTGAGAGTTTGCCTCCACACTTAGTGATCATGCCCTGCCCCACATCCGTAGACCTCTCCAGAAGCAGCTTTCCCGCAGCCTGGTTCCCGCAGTGTGCGCGTCTCTGTTCTGTGGGACAGGAGACCTCACCTTATCCCAGGCGAAATCTGACCTTTCCATGTGCCGTGTGGATCTCCTCTGAGTCTGCATGTCTGCGCCGATTGGAGAGCGGTGTTCTGGGTCCCAGGCTGTTTGGTGAGTGCTTCAGCCACAGCTTTCAGACCGCCGCAGACATCTACCTCTGCAAGATGGCGCGGTCTCCCCCAGTGTCCATTCTTAAGGGTTGCCTTGCCTCCTTAGTTTGAGGGCCCCATTTGCAGATGGAGCCAGGGATCCCTGCTGCTGCTGCGGCGGTGGTGGCAGCAGCGGCGGCCAAACAGGAAAGGTGGGATTGGAGGGGTGGGTAGCTGTTCCTACTGTGACATCCCAATCCGTCACCCTATCAGTATGGCCACCTCCATCCACTGTCTCCAAGCTTGCAGCACCTTGAAAGCCACTCCCTCCTTTCACAGCAGGTTTCTCCTGCTATCAGCAATAATTTCTTTCTTCCAACTTCATCATCTTTCTTCTCTTAGGAATTCCTCACAATTTCCAATCCACTGAGGTTTCCCCTTCTTGTTTGCCAAAACATTTATGGACTACATATCTATCCTTTCTGCTCTGTCTAAGGTTTGGGATAGGAAAAAATAGCTGGAATTTAGTCTATCATTTTGAACTAATATTAAAACAGATTGTTCAAATGCTCAGAGCAATCCTATAAGCTATGTACTAATTTTATTTTACAGATGAAAAAACAAGCTTAGGAAAATCTGTATAATTTGCTCAAGATTTCACAGCTGGCAAAGAGCAGCATTGGCCCCAGAAATTAAGTCTGTTCAACACCAAGCCCAGAGCTCCTGTGCTGCTAAGCTGAATGTAACAGAGACCAGCCTCATGTTTACATAGGTGTTCAGAGTCCTAGAACCTCCACGCCTTTTGCTTCTGGGCTACCTTCAAGAACCGTACTGCATGCCATGCCTTTGAAACTCTCCCACCCACCACAGCCCCCAATTCTCAAATCTGATATCATACACTCAGTTACCCATTAATTCACTATTTACTGAACACTGCCTGTGTTACAGACACTTCCAGAACAAAACATATCCTTGTCTTCAGGCCTTCCTGTCTACTAAGCAGTCACTCATGTTATAGATGAAGATGCCAAAACCCAGAAAGAAAAGGACTTGTCCAAGAGTACAAGTCAGAGGCAGAGCCAGCATTAGGGCCCGGAATCCCTCCTTTCTAGATCAGAGCCCCCTTCCTCTGTCTTTTGAGAAGAAATAATATGTGGATGCTGTTGAACAGTTAGAAAACACAAATGAACAAATAAGAATGAAGGAAATATCACCTATGATCCCACCTTACGAAGGTCCAAGGTTGCATTGATCCTTCTAGCCATTTTCCTATGTACCCATAATTTTTCCCTACCCATATTTGTAAGATCTTACATTTGCTCTATCTCACAAAAATGGAATCACATTAAATATACTATTTCTCCTTAAGACTACACTGCACAAATATCCCCATGTTGTTAAAAACTATGATATCATTCTTAATCCTTGTATGCGGAGCTAATACATGTTATTTGATCAATGCCCTATTACTGGAAAACAAGGCAGATTTCCAAATTTCACGATTATATATCAATCTTTTAATTAATAATCTCATACCTCATGCTACTAATCTTCACATCAGACAAACTGTGGCCAATAGCAGCTTTGCCGCCTGTGTGACCTTGGACAAATTTTAACCTCAATTTCTGCATCTGCAAAATGAGATAAATGACATACATTGAATGTACGTAGTATGTACTGCTATTAGATGAGATAAAGCGTGTAAAAGGTTAGGCACTGAATAGAAATGTATTCAGGATGTTAATAATCACAAATAAGGTGACCACCAATGAAAAACAAAATAGGGGTAAGTAGAGAAAGAAGAAGAAGAAAATTAGGAAAAAAGAATGAAAAACAAAATAGGGGTAAGTAGAGAAAGAAGAAGAGGTTGGTTCATTTTAGGGGCTAAATTCGCAGTTGCTGTCCGATAGTTATGATCGTGTTTTGCTGCTTTATCTCCTAGGAGTTCTGCCTAGTGTACATGGAGACCTGGCTCCGCTGGGAGCGTCCCTAAGCACTGGGCTCACCTGAGCCTTGGCCCAGAGGTGTTCCCGGCTCTCCATCCCAGCTCCTCTCAGCCCCTCGCACCACCAGGAGCATCTGCCCTGCAGTCTGGGTGCTGCAGAGAGAGGGTGGCTCAGAGCCCTCAACGCAAGATGCGGGATCACCAGGACCGGGGCGTCCAGCTTAGTCCTTGTCTAGAGCCTCATTCCCCGAGGGGGTTCACCAGGACCGCCGGGAAGTCCTCCGTTACCTTCAGAAAGCCCCAACCCACATTTCGGGGGAGCCCCCGCGCTTCAGGAGGCATCCCTCATGTACCTGGAAAGGTCCTTTTCTTTTTCCACTTGTATTGCTTTCACTTCCTGTTCCTCTTTGGTGAGAAAAGCAGGAGAGGCAGCAGAGGACTTGGAAGGAAGCTGGGACCTGCAGAGGAGCGGGCGCCAACGCTGCCAGCCGGGGCTGGTGAGAGTGGGAGAGGATGCGCCTGCCCTGGGGGAAGGGGAGCTGGTGGGAGTGGGAGAGGTGCGCCTACCCTGGGGAGGGGAGCCCGCCGCTGCTGTGTGCTGGGTCCCACTGCGCCGGACCTCAGGGCGGGAGACGGACTGAGCTCAGCCCCTGATGCGGGCCGGGGCTGTCCCCGCACGGGTCTCGCTGTGAGAGTCAGCACAGGATCCGTCCCGCGCTGAGGATTTAAAGAGCCAGCGTGGGAAACTCTGCAATCGGGCATTTGGTCTCCCGGACTCTGGAGCTCTGCTCGCTTCCAAACCAGTCTCTGAAGCAGAGGCCCTGGCTGCCCGCCCCCCCACCCCCGCCCTTCTTCCGCTGCCCAGGGCACATTCTGGGGCGCAGGCCTGTCCCTCTGCCTCGCCAAGGACCTCTCCAAGGCTCAGGCTCCGTGGTGGAGGGACTTTTCCCCCAACCCCTTTGGGGAAATGGTAACTGGCAGGTCCTGAAGATGCATTTATTGCTCCATTGTTTAGCACGAACTCAGGGAGAGTCTGCTCCAAGCGGAACCCGGTGCGGACGGGAGATGCAGGGTGGACGATGGGACAGTGTGCCGGTTGCAAAGCATTTCCTTCCAAGCTCTGTCTGACGTCCCTTACGCGTTATTTTATTTTTTTTCAAATTACGCGTATTCTCTTTTTCTAATGGCCACGGAGTTGTTAGAACAAAACTGCTACCGTCGGGGCCTAATTGCTTAGCAAATGGGACACAGGTGCTGCGTTTGGCAGGGCGACCTGTGAAAACCCTCCGCCACGCGCGGAAGCCTGGGAAGCTCTGCTGTGGGATAAACTCTTCACCGTCTGGTTTGCTGCATCAAGAGCTCGCAGGTTGGTGTTTACACAAGTGCAAACTGCCTTCCAGAAGCTTCTCGTCTATAATGTAGCCCACAGGCGGGCGTGGAGGGCAGTTTCCCTGCAAAGCCGCAGCGACTCCACACATGTGGCTTCTCCCCCGGAGGCTCTGGCCGCATGGGTCAGAGGGCTTAGGGATGCATTTTTAATCTCTGGGATTTAGGGATTTGCTAGAAAGCATCAGGAGGAAAAGTATCAATATGCCAACAAGCGTTGCTCTCAGAAGATGGATTTCCAGTAATTATCGCTTTCATTTTAAGAGTTTTCGGTATTATCTGAGTTTTTGTTTTGTTTTTTTACAATGACTATACTCAGCACTTTTAATCAGAAAAAAAAAATCTTAAACAGCTTTGTATATTTTGGATTTAATGTGTACTTTAATTCCTTTACTTAGAACGAAGGACAGAGTACTAAAATATCCACCACCTGTCACCCTCCTTTTGAGAAATCAAACTCCTGGCCATAAAAATAACCTTTGCATGCAGTTATAGGGGAGGGTTAAAAAAAAGAAAAGGTAAAGAAACAGAAAAAGCAGAAAGAAATTGTCTGTTAGCAAAGTCTAATTCAGACCCATGTCTGAGGGACTGAAAGATGGGGTGGTGCAGGCCCAGTTCCCCAAGTTCCCTCTGCAGGAGAAGGCTGGGTTGGGTGGCTGCAGGTTAATTTTAGAAGCCCTGACACACAGCCTGTCCTCCCAAGCTCCTCTCTGGAGCTCCTAGCCAGCTTCTCGGGTGTCCGGGCCTCAGGCCTCAGGCCTCCGCTCCACAGCTCCTGGTAAAATCAAGGCAGGCCCTGGAGGAGGGGCCTGTAAAGCTGAGTTTGATGGGGAGGGACCGAAAAGCACTCTCAAGCAGCATGACAGGCCCAGCTCTGTCCCAGGAAGGAACATGAAAGTGCACTGATTGATGCTGCTACAATACTCAGGGCTCCATAGGAAGACCTTTAGAGGTGCATATACTGTACTCACTGTTCTCAGCAACATGCATGGCTCAGGAGGGCTCAGAGCCCAGGGCCTCATGAGGGCAAGATGAGCTGGCCTCTCACCTGCACTGCCCTGATTAGCTAGTGTGTCAGGAGCCAGGAAAATACAGCAGGGGTTGTGGAATTTCTCCTAAGGCCAGAACTGCAGACTTGAAACCTCCCTAACCAGGAAAGTCATAACTGCCACATCCGCAATCAGCAGCCGGCACCTGGAACTAGCTTAGCCAATCAGCTTAGGCCACATACCTCCTGGCGCCTTTTTTCCCCTTCCCCTTCCCCCTTCTGAGCATATATAAGAAGAGCCACCGGAAATAAAATTTTGAGGCTTGATCAGAACACCATTTGCCTTGCCTCCTTTCTTCTTGTCCCTGTCTGTTTCTCATTCTCTTAGGTGCGTCGCCTCGCTGCCCCTGTTGAATGACCCCGCGGGCCGGGGCATAACTGGCGCCCAACGTGGGGCTCGAGGGTCGGCGCTCCAGGGAACATCTGCACACCCGTCCGGCCGGATCCCCTCCTGAGCCTCCGCGGACTGCCGTGAGTGAAGGCTCATCTCCTGAGCCGCCGCGGACTACCGTGAGTGAAGACTCGTTTTTTGATCTCCGCAGATAACTTGTCTGCCATGCAAAAAATCACCGAGTTCTTACTTCTTATCCTACTACCCATGAGTCACTGTGGCCTCGGATCCCCTGGGGAAACCCAGCTCAAAATTTTTGGCCCGCCCTGTGGTTGTAAAAAAGAGGACGACCTCTATAGTTTTTCCCAAGTTTCCGAGTTTATGAGACATGTTGACTGCGGGACCAAAATTGCTTTCCTCATGAGGAACCCACGGAGGCCAGGAAAAGGTGGTAATAGACAAAGATGGCAGTGTTTTAACAAACCCAAGCCTATTCCCCCAGTTAACGGACGACCAGAACCTTGCCCCATAGATTGTCAGCAGGTAAATGCACTCCACTTGAGCTGCTACAGCACTTACCAGCAGTGCACAAAAACAGACAGGAAGATTTCTCTAACTGCCATTCTTGAGAGGACAAAATTAGGAACCATGGGAGGCGATTGGGACTTCAGCAGTCCTTTAGGGCCTAACAAATACGCCCAAGCCTCATGTACCGGAGAGGTTGGCCAGCCCGTCTGTTGGCCTCCACGAGCACCGATTCATATATCAGATGGTGGCGGGCCAACTGATAAGGTAAGAGAATCTCGATAGTCCAGAAAACCATTGAAGAAATCATTAAAACCATATATCCTCCCCTCCAATATCATCCACTAGCACTACCTAAACCGCGTGACATAGACCTTGATACCCTGACCAATAACATCCTAGAAGCCACTCTCATAGCCTTAAATGCCTTTAACCCTAACCTCGCTAAAGACTGCTGGCTATCCATGATTGATTGTAGGGACCCCCATGCCCACACTCTTCCAACGTCGAACTCCTCCCTCACTAACGATTGTACCCCTAATATTCCCTTTAGAGTACAGCCTGTAGGCTTCAACTTTTCTGTCTGTTTTCAGGGACCAGCCCAAAACAATAGTTATGACATAGACCTAGATTTATAACCTTTTCCAACTGCTCCACAGTCACTAACCACTCTAAGCTCCTATGCCCCGCCCCTGGACAAGTTTTCATTTGTGGCAACAACCTAGCCTATACGGCACTTCCAACAAATTGGACCGGCCTTTGCTTACAGGCTACCATTCTCCCAGACATTTCCATTATTCCGGGAGATGAGCCTGTCCCCCTACCCAGCCTTGACTACATCGCTGGACGCAGTAAGCGAGCTATCCAACTCATCCCCTTACTTGTAGGTCTAGGGGTCTCTAGTGCCGTGGCCTCTGGCACTGCAGGACTAGGAGTAGCAATCCACTCCTATACAAAACTTTCTAATCAATTAATTGATGATGTTCAAGCCCTCTCAGGGACTATTAATGATCTTCAGGACCAGATTGATTCCTTAGCTGAAGTAGTCTTACAAAACAGAAGAGGTCTAGATCTGCTTACAGCAGAACAGGGAGGGATATGTTTGGCCCTACAGGAACGATGCTGCTTCTACGCCAACAAGTCTGGTGTCGTCCGAGACAAAATCAAGAAACTTCAAGAAGACCTCATCAAAAGACGGAAGGAGCTGTTTGAAAATCCGCTCTGGAGTGGATTTAATGGACTTCTCCCTTATCTTCTCCCCATCCTTGGTCCCCTCATAGGCTTCCTCCTTATCATAACCTTTGGCCCTTGGGCATTCAAGACCATCACCTCACTAGTGAAACAGCAAATAGAAGCTGCCTTAGCCAGACCCATTCAGGTTCATTACCAACGCTTGGAAATGACTGACCCAGACTACCACAACCCTCAATGCCATCAACCCCAGAATGGCTCCTTCCCCACGGGGACAGCATCTTAACCAGAGGGATGCTAACCTTTGCTTAAAAAGCAAGCAAAAGGTTTGGGTACCGAGCTGAGTGTAAAGCAAAAGCATTGCAAGGGAAGATTAATTTTCAAAAATCTCCTCTGGGTTTCCCTGAGAACACACCTGGTTTGCATAGAGGTTGACATCTAAAAAATTAAAACATAAGGCTCTGCCTCTCCTCCCCAAAAGATGTCAAGAGCCACATAGTGGACAAAACGAGGTCCACGGGAGGAACCAGGTCAATGTCTCCTCAGCCGGTCAAAGCCCACTCCCATAAAAGGAAAAGGGAGGAGATGTCAGGAGCCAGGAAAATACAGCAGGGGTTGTGGAATTTCCCCTAAGGCCAGAACTGCAGACTTGAAACCTCCCTAACCAGGAAAGTCATAACTGCCACATCCGCAATCAGCAGCCGGCACCTGGAACTAGCTTAGCCAATCAGCTTAGGCCACATACCTCCTGGCGCCTTTTTTCCCCTTCCCCTTCCCCCTTCTGAGCATATATAAGAAGAGCCACCGGAAATAAAATTTTGAGGTTTGATCAGAACACCATTTGCCTTGCCTCCTTTCTTCGTGTCCCTGTCTGTTTCTCATTCTCTTAGGTGCGTCGCCTCGCTGCCCCTGTTGAATGACCCCGCGGGCCGGGGCACTAGTGAGCTTGTCAGTGTGAACTGGACTCACATTGCAGCTGGGATTAAAGCTGAGGAGGCTTCCCTGGAGAATGGCTGAGATGGAAGTGTGTGCAACTGACATGCTCCTTAAAACCCAATGGATGGAGACCATGCACCCTGAGAACTTGGATAACATTAACCAGTTAGTCTTTCTTTCTTTTTTGTTTTTAAATATATTTTATTGATTTTTCACAGAGAGGAAGGGAGAGGGATAGAGAGCTAGACACATCGATGAGAGAGAGACATCGATCAGCCGCCTCCTGCACGCCCCTCCCTGAGGATGTGCCCACAAGCAAGATACATGCCCTTGACCAGAATCGAACCTGGGACCCTTCAGTCCACAGGCCAATGCTCTATCCATAGAGCCAAACCGGTTTCGGCTACCAGTTAGTCTTTATTGCCGTCACTTTGTCTGGGGTTCTGGGCTTGCCTCTCTTCCAGCACGGGTTCACAGAGATTCTCAGATGTCTCTTGAAAAAAGATCTCAATAGTAATTTGATAGGGGCAGGAATTCCTGGCGTCTCCAGATTTCTCCTAAAACATCTGTATGCATTTTTAACAGCTTTATTAAGATTTAATTCCCATACCATACAATTCACACATTTGAAGTGTACAACCCAATGATTTTTAATATATTCACATAGTTGTGCAACTATTACTGCAACCAATATTAGAACATTTTCATCACTCCAAAAAGAAATCCTTTACCTTTGAAGCTATTATGTCCCCTGCAGCCCTGATCTACTTTCTGTCTATAGATTTGACTATTTGGGGGCATTTCATATAAATGGGGTTATACAATATGTTCCCTTTTGTGGGGTTCTTTCACTTACCTTACTGTTTTTAAACTTTATCCATGTTGTAGCATGAATCAGCACATTTTTATAGCTGAATAATATTCCATTGTATGAATATGCCACATTTGTTTATTCACTAGTTGGTAGGTTGCTATGAAAATGTTACTATGAACATTCATGTTCAAGTCTTGTCTGGATATATGTTTTCATTTCTCTTGGATATACGCTAGAGATGATATTGCTGAGTAAAATAGTGACTCAGTCTGCTATTTCAGGAGCTCATCATCAAGCAGCTTCAACATCAAAGAATCTAGTATGGTCCATATAATGGACATCATTTGTTGAAAAAGTGCACCTTCTTCTATAAAGTATTTGACTCTCTCCTCAGCCATGTAGTTTGACCCACCTCCTGGCCTCAGTAATTAGTTGAGAGGTGAGTACCTAAACTACCAGACTGTTCCCCAGTGGCTGTACCATCTTTCATTTTCACCAGCAATGTATAAGGGTTTGGATTTCTCCATATCCTTGCAAACACTTGCTACTAACTGTCTTTTTTATCATTGTTATCCTACTGAGTGTGAATTTGTATTTCATTGTGCTTTTGATTTGCATTTCACATTTCACTATGACTAATGAGTTTGAGCATATTTTCATGTGCTTTCTGGCTATTTGAATATCTTCTTTGGGGGATATTTATTTAGATTTATTGCTTTTTTATTGGGTTGTCCTTTTTAGTTATAAGAGTTCTTTATGGCCGAAACCAGTTTGGCTCAGTGGATAGAGCGTGCAGACTGAAGGGTTCCAGGTTCGATTCCGGTCAGGGGCATGTATCTTGGTTGCGGGCACATCCCCAGTAGGGGGTGTGCAGGAGGTGGCTGATCGATGTCTCTCCCTCATCGATGTTTCTAACTATCTCTCTCCTTCCTCTCTGTAAAAAATCAATGAAATATATTTTTTAAAAAAGAGTTCTTTATATATTCTGGATATAGTCCTCATCAGATATAGAACTTTCAAATATTTTGTCCCAAACTTTGGGCTAGATTTTACTTTCTTGCAGGTGCCCTTTGAAACATAAAAGTGTTTAATTTCAATGAAGTTCAATTTATTTTTAAATTTTGTTTCTTATGTTTTTGATGCCATAATTAAAAACTATTACCAAACCCAAAGTTATAAATTTGTAAAGAGCTTTATCTCTTACATTAGGTTATTAATCCATTTTAAGTTAATTTTTATATGTGGCGTAAGGTAAGGGTTCAACTTTTTTTCTTTTTTTCTTTTTTTTTTTTGCATGTGCATATCCAGTTATCCCAGCACCATTTATGGAGAGGAATTGTTTTTTGCCTATTGAATTGGTTTGACACCATTGTCAATAATTAATTGACCATAAATGTGAGACATTTTCAAATTTTCATCTATTTCAATTCTTCTTTGAAAGAATGTTCTAGCCATTCTGGACTTCCATATAAATTTTAGAACTAGCTAGTTAATTTCTACAAAAAAAAAAAAAACTCAGGTCCTTATAGGGATTGCATTAATTTGTAAATATATTTGGGGTCTATTGCCATCTTAACAATAGTAAGTCTTCCAATTCATGAACATAGAATATCTTCACATTTATTTACAATTTCTTTAATTTCTTCCAATGAGATTTTTTTGGTTTTTCATATTCTGTCTTGTACATTATTTGTTAAGTTTATTCTCAATGCTGCCGAAACCGGTTTGGCTCAGTGGATAGAGCGTCAGCCTGTGGACTGAAGGGTCCCAGGTTCGATTCCGGTCAAGGGCATGTACCTTAGTTGCGGGCACATCCCCAGTAGGGGGAGTGCAGGAGGCAGCTGATCGATGTCTCTCTTTCATCAATGTTTCTAACTATCTATCCCTCTCCCTTCCTCTCTGTGGAAAATCAATAAAATATATATTTTTTTAAAAGTTTATTCTCAATGCTATTGTAAGTGGAATTATTTATTTAATTTTTATATTTTTCATTCCTAATGTATAGAAACACACCGACTTTTTTTTTTCAAGAAATACAACTGGCCTAGCCAATGTAGTTCAGTGGTTGAGTGTCAACCTTTGAACCAGGAGGTCACAGTGCAATTCAGTTAGGGCACATGCAAAGTTTGTAAGCTCAATCTCCAGTAGAGAATGTTCAAGAGTCAGTCAATCAATGATTCTTTCTCAGCATTGATGTTTCTTTTTTTCTTTTTTTTAATATATTTTATTGATTTTTCACAGAGAGGAAGGGAGAGGGATAGAAAGTGAGAAACATCGATAAGAGAGAGACATCGATCAGCCGTCTCCTGCACATCCCACACTGGAGATGTGCCCACCAGCAAAGTACATGCTCCCGACCGGAATCGAACCCGGGACCTTTCAGTCCGCAGGCCGACACTCTATCCACTGAGCCAAACCGGTCTCGGCAGCATTGATGTTTCTATCTCTCTCCCTCTCCCATCCTCTCTAAAATCAATAAAAATATATTTTTTAAAGGAATACAATTGATTTTTGTATATTAAGCTTGTGTCCTCCAACCTTGCTGAACTTGTTTATTAGTGCTAATATGTCTTTTGTTGATAAGTGGATAAAAAAAGCTGTGGTACATTTACACAAAGGAAAACTACAAAGAAGAAAAAGTTCTTACTCTTTGCAATAGTATAGATGGACTTGAGATTATTATGCTAAGTGAAATAAAACAGTCAGAGAAAGACAAATATCATATGATCTCACTTATTTGTATAATCTAATGAAAAAATAAACTGATGAACCAAATAGAGGCATGGATAGATGGGACAGACTGACAGAGGTTAGAGGGTAGGATGGTGAGGGCAGCTGGATAAGAGATAGTGAAGAAAGTAGCCAAAGAACATATATGCAGCATAGTCCATGAACACAGACAACACAGTGGTGATGGCCAGGAGAGGGGTGATAGGGGCTGGGGGTTGAATGGCAAAGAGGAGGAAATGGGGAAAATCTGTCTTAATATCAACAACAAAACAACTTCACATTTAAGGGAACTGGAAAAGAACATCAAACAAAACCCAAAATGAACAGAAGGAAGAAAATAATAAATATCAGAGCAGAAACTAACAAAATAAAGTCTAAAACAACAACAATAAATCAATAAATCCAAGAGATGGTTCTTTTAAAAATATAAAAAAGATTGACAAATCTTTGACCAGACTAATCAAGAAACAGAGAGGACACAAATAAATCAGAAGTGCAAAAGGAGAAATAACACTGACACCACAGAAATACAAAGTATTTTAACAAGACACTATAAAAAAATATACATGCCAACAAATTGAGCAACCTGAGTGAAGTGGATAAATTTCTAGAAATACACAATCCTCCAAAACTAAATGAGGAAAATCAGAGAACCTGAATAGACAGAATACAACGAGTGAAATTGAAGCAGTAATTTAAAAAACAAAAATCTGACAAAGCCCTGGACAAGATGGCTTTAAGGAGAATTTTACCAAACATTCAAAGAACTGACACTCATGTTTCTAAAACTATTCCAAAATATGCAAGCAGAAGGAAGACTCCCAAGCTCATTGTATGAGACAGCATTACCCTAATTCTAAAACCAGATGAAGACACTAGAAAGAAAGAGAATCCTACATAGGCCAATATCCCTGATGAACATGGATGATAAAATCCTCAACAAAATATTAGCAAACTGGCTCCAGCATTACATTTTTTAAAAATTGCACACAATATCCAAGTGAGATTTCTTCTCGGGATGTAAGGTTGGTACACAATCTGCATGTCAGCAAACATGAAAACACCACATAAACAACATGAAGGATAAAAGCCATATGATCATATCAATAGATGCAGAAAACACATTTAAGAAAAACTAGCACCCATTTAGGATAAAAACTCTCCACAAAGTAGAAATAGAGGGGTCATATCTCCATGTAATATAAGCCATATATGACAAACCTGCAGCCAACATCATATTCAATGGGCAAAAACTAAAAGCCTTTTTCTTAAGATCAAAAATAAAACAGGGATGTCCGCTTTCACCATTCTTAGTACTAGTCACAGCAAAAAAGACAAGAAAAACAAATAGAAGGCATCCAAATTGGAAAGGAGGAAGCAAAACTGTCATTATTTGCAGATGACATGATATGTCCCTAGAAAATCCTAGACTTGACCAAAACAATACCGTATCTAATAAATAAATTTGGCAAAGTAGCAGATTACACTATTAATATTCAAAAATCTGTGGCATTTTTATACACCAATAATGAACTACTAAAAAATAAACTAAGAAACAATCCAATTTACTATCGTATCAAAAAATAAGGTACCACCATAACCGATTTGGCTCAGTGGATAGAAGGTCGGTCTCCAGACTGAAAGGTCCCAAGTTCAATTCCGGTCAAGGGCATGTACCTTGGTTGTGGGCACATCCCCAGTAGGGGGCGTGCAAGAGGCAGCTGATCAATGTCTCTCTCTCATCAATGTGTCTAGCTCTCTATCCCTTTCCTTTCCTCTCTGTAAAAAATCAATAAATTATATTTTTTTTTAAATAAGGTACCTAGGAATAAATATATTTAACCAAAGAGGTAAAAGATCTGTATTCAGAAAACTCTAGAGCATTGAAGGAAGAAATTGAAAAAGGTACAAATAAGTGAAAGCATATACCATATTTATGGATTGGATGAATTAAGATCCTTAAAATTCCATACTGTTTAAAACAATCTATGGATTCAACACAATTCTATTAAAATACCAATGTCTGGGGGACATCTGTAATACTTTCAATAATAAACAAATTAACATTACAAAAGAAAATAAATTTTAAAATACCAACGGCCTCTTTCACAGATCTATAACAAATATTCCAAAAATGTATATGGAACCAAAAAAGACCCCAAATAGCCTCATCAATCTTGAGAAAAAATAACAAAGTTGATATCAAGCTATACTACAAAGCCATTGTAATCAAAACAGATTGGTCCTGGCATAAGAACAAACATATAGAGCAACAAAACAAAACAGACAGCCCAGAAATCAGTGCAAACCTATATAGTCCTTTAATATTTGACAAAGGAGGCAAGAGCATACAATGGAGTCAAGATAATCTCTTCAATAAATGATACTGGGAAAATTGGACAGACACATGCAAAAAAATGAAACGATCACCAACTTACACCATTCACAAAAATAAACTCAAAATTGATAAAAGACTTAAATGTAAATCAAGAAACTATAAAAACTCTTGAGAAAAACAATTCTATCTAATAAAAGAGTAAAATGCAAATTGACCATACCTCCACTACACCCACCAGCCATGACCACCAGCCACACCCACCAGCCAATCAGAGCGAGTATGTAAATTAACCCAACCAAGATGGCTACGGCAACAGAGAGAGCAGTAGGGAGGCTTGGGTTGCCCCTGGCGAGTGAGGAAGCCAAGCTTGGAGAAGGCCTCCACTTAAGGCAACAAAGTTTCAATGGCTGCCACCACTGAGCGAGGCTTGGGTTGCCCCTGGCAATGGAGGAAGCCAAGTTTTCCACATACCCTGTTGGGCCCAGGCCTCCACTTAAGACAAAGTTTCAATGGCTGTGTAAGCAGAAGGCTTGGCTCCACTCCAGCCTACAAAGTTTCAATTGTAGAAGATAAATAAATCCTAGATACCAAGGCCTCTTCTTGGGTTGCTGGGGATTATGGATGGCCTTCAAACCATCACAGGACTCTCGCCCAGGCCACCCCATATGCCAAGGGAACACCCACCCTGATCCAGGACAATCTTCAGGGCAAACTAGCTGGTCCCCACCCATGCACTAGGCCTCTATCTTATCTAATAAAAGAGTAAAATGCAGATTGACCATCACTCCAACACACAAGATGATTGCTCCCACGTGGTCAAAAGATCTTGCTCCCATGTGGACACAAGATGGCCATCACAAGATGGCCAGCAGGGGAGGGCTGTTGGCAGGGACCAGGTCTACAAGGGAGGTCAGTTAGGGGCAAACAGGCTGGCAGGGGAGCAGTTAGGCATCAATCAAGCTGGCAGGGGAGTGGATAGGGGGTGATGAGGCTGGCAGGCAGAAGAGGTTAGAGACAATCAGGAAGGCAGGCAGGTGAGCAGTTGGGAGCCAGCAGTCCTGGATTGTGAGAAGAATATCCAAATTCCCACTGAGGCCCAATCAGATCAGGCCTAAAAGGGCAGTCGGACATGCATCAAGGGGTCCCAGATTGGAGAGAGAGTAGGTTGGGCTGAAGGACACCTCCGCCCCTATGCACGAATTTCATGCACCAGGCTTCTAGTAGATAATAAAATCTCAGACTTCTCTTGTAGCCAATATGATTCCTAGGGTGAGGAAAGCAAAGAAAAATTTTAAAATGTGATTACATCAAATTAAAAGTTTCTGCATAGCAAAAGAAACCATAAATAAAAAGAAAAGGGAGAGAGAATCCAAGATGGCGGCATAGGTAAACACCTACACTGCTGCCTCGCACAACAATTTCAAAACTACAATTAAAAGACAGAACGGACAGCATCCAGAACGACAGGAAAGCTGGCTGAGTGGAAATTCTACAACTAGAAAGGAAGAGAGGGGCTCATGGAGACCCAGAGGAGCTGCAAAAAGCTAAGGTACAGAGAAACAGTTGGGTGCCAGAGTACCTGGCTGGCTTTCTCTGGCAGGAGGGATACAGAGACTTCCAATGGCATTGAACACCTTATCCTATGGTACTGAATCCCAGGTTTAGGCAAGATTAATATAGGGGGAGTTTGGAATGTGAAAAGGGAGAAATACATGGAAATTTGGGGAGTCACAAAAGGGCAGAAGTCTGGTGGCGTGCACAGCACTGCGCTCAGAAGACTGACTGCTGCTTGTGATGCTTGCTTTCACAAGTGGGAGAAAGACAGAGCCTCCCAACTGTGCCACCTCTAACTGCACTAAACCCCAGTTTCAGGCAAAACCCTGGGGACCCAGACTCATATGGTCCCAGAGCGCAGGGGACCCGGAAAGGCAGCAGTCTAGAGGCACTGCGTACACCAACAGAGACCACTCCAGGGACTACCAAGAATCACGTGAGACCCAGGGGTCGTGGAGGGCAGGGCCTACTGGAAGGCGAGGCAGTCCCTTAAGCCCTGAGACTCCACCCATCCAAAGCTTAACAGAGAGGCTTTTGCAGTTTTGCAAGTCTTGTATCATAAGGCTGAATCCAACACAGAAGTTCTCCTGACATAGTGAAAATGCAGAAACAAAGGAAGAGATCATAAACCAAAGAAATGGAGGAAAACAAACAACTGGATATAGAGTTCAAAACCACAGTTATAAGGTTTTTCAAGAATTTCCTAGAAAAGATGGACAAATTTAGCAAGACCCAAGAAGATATGAAAAAAGACCAACTAGAAATTAAACATACACAGACTGAAATAAAAAATATTATACAGAGACCTAACAGCAGACTAGAGGAAAGCAAGAATCAAGTCAAAATTTTGAAATATAAAGAATCAGAAAACACTCAACTGGAAAAGCAAGAAGTAAAAAGAAACCAAAAATGTAAAGATAATGTAAGGAGCCTCTGGGACAGCTTCAAGCATACCAACATCAGAATTGTTGGGGTGCCAGAAGAAGAGCGAGAACAAGATACTGAAAACCTATTTGAAGAAATAATTACTAAAACTTCCCCCATCTGGTGAAAGAAATAGACTTACAAGCCCAGGAAACACACAGAACCCTATATAAAAGGAATCCAAAGAGGATTACACCAAGACACATCATAATTAAAATACCAAGAGGAAAAGACAAAGAGAGAATATTAAAAGCAACAAGAGAAAAGCAGTTAATTACCTACAGGAGCACCCATAGGATTGTCAGCTGATTTTTCAACAGAAACTATGCAGGCCAGAAAGGAGTGGCAAGAAATATTCAAGTGATAAATAGCAAGAACCTACATCCAAGAATACTCTATCCAACAAAGCTATCATTCAGAATTGAAGGGCAGATAAAGAGCTTCACAGAGAAGAAAAAGCTAAAGGAGTTCATCAACTCCAAATCAGTATTATATGAAATGCTGAAAGGTACTCTTTAAGAAGAGGAAGAAGAAAAAGGTAAAAGATAAAAATTTATGAACAACAAATACATATCTATCAACAAGGGAATCTGAAAATTAAGTGAATTAAAAATTTGATCAACAGAATAAACTAGTGAATATAATAGAATCAGGAGCAGAAAAGGGAGTGGACTGATAATTCTCAGGGGGAAAAGGGTGAGGGGGATGCAGGGAGAGACTGGACAAAAATCATATACCTATGGATGAGGTCAATGAGGGGGAGGTAAGGGTAGAGAGAGGGGTGGGAGCTGGGTGGAGGGGAGCTATGGAGGGGAAAAAAGAGAAACAAATGTAATAATCTGAATAATAAAGATTTAATTTTAAAAAATAGTAAGCAGGGAAAAAAAGAAAAAAGGAAAAGGAAGCCCACTCTATGGGAGAACATATTCGCCAACGGTAAATCTGATAAGGGGTTAATCACCAAAATACATGAACTTACACAACTAACACCAGGATAACAAACAATCCAATTAACAAATGGGCAGAGGGCCCTGGCTGGTGCCTCAGTGGGTTGGAGCATTGTCCTGTACACCAAAGGGTACAGATTTGAATCTTGTATGTACATATGTAGATTGCAGGTTCAATTCCCAATCTGGGAACATATAGGAAGCAACTGATTGATGTTTCTCTCTCTCTCTCTCTCTCTCTCTCTCTCTCTCTCTCCTTCCTTCTCTCTCTAAAATTGATTAAAAAAAACATAGCCCCAAGTGAGGATTAAACACACACACACACACACACACACACACACACACACACACACACTTGGCCCAGTAGCTCAGTTGGTTAGAGCATTGTCTTGATACCCCAAGGTTCTGGGTATGATCCCATCAGGACATATACAAGAATCAACCAATGAATGCATAAATAAGTGGAACAACAAATGTTTCTCTTTATCTCTCCCTCCATTCCTCTCTCTAAACTCAATAAAAATAAATAAATAAATCTCAGAAGAGAAAAGAAATTTGACAAATGAAAACACACACACAGAGAGAGAGAGAGAGAGAGAGAGAGAGAAATGGGAAAGGGACCTAAATAGACCCTTCTCCAATGAGAACATACAATTGGCCAATAGACATGAAAAATGCTGTCTCTAATCATCAGAGAGATGCAAATTAAAACCATAATGAGATACCACTTCACAAGTGGCCATCATCAATGAATGAATAAATGACTAGTGCTTGTGAGGATGTGGAGGAAAGAGAGCCCTGGTGCACTGCTGGTGGTAATGCAGTCTGCTGCAGCCACTGCAAAAAAACAATATGGAGTTTCCTCAAAAAAAAATAAAAAATTGAATTGCCTTTTGACCCAGAGATCCCACTTCTGGAAATATACCCTGAGAATTTTAAACACCAATTTGAAAGAATATATGTTTATTGCAGCATTATTTACAATAGCCAAGATCTGGAAATAGTCCAAGTGCCATCAGTAGACAAGTGTATAAAAAAGGTGTGGTACAGGAGGGAAAAATAGCTGCAGATGGGAAGGCAGGCTGCAAGATAATGCATGAGTAAGAGAACAAAAGGAGAGGAGTGGTCGCATGGGGAGTATTAGTGAGTTGAGGGACAGCTATACTCCAAGGGACTATTGGGGATTGCCAGATGGGATTTCCCTGACCGGGCAGCCTCCACTATGGCTGAAATCCCTCCCCAAGCAACTGGCTCTGACGTGGAGACCATGCTATCTTGAAGGGGAGAGTGGCTGTTATTGGAAGTCTAAAAATCTCGGGAATCTACACCACCACCACCCAAGGAACAACTGTTAACCCAGGAACACCAGACTCCAAGCAGCGTGACTACACAGACTCAGAGGAGCTCTGCACCTTCTCACGGAAAGGTCAGATTTCGCCTAGAAAAAGGTGAGGTCTGTGATCCAGGCAGGAGAGAGAAACGCACACAATGGGAGCTAGAGGATCTGGGCGAGTCTGTGTCCCAAAAAAATCTGTGGCCCTTGGGGCTAGTGTGATCCACGAATTTGGAAGGGGATCCACAGGGCTGCTAACAGAAGGGAACTCTAAAAAGCAACCCATAACTGAACTGGGCGCAAAAGGGCAGCCTAAAAATTTTAACAGTGTGACAGCTGCTTAGAGCCAGGGGGGAAAAGATTGCACAGACTTGCACACAGTGCTGGAAGATAAAAGTTGAGAATTCATGCACTTACTCTGGCTCTTTTTTCTTTTTCTTTTTTTCTTTAAATCCTCACTTTTGATTACTAAGCCCAGAACATAGGATCACCCAATTGGGGACACTCTAAAAGACTGCAGGGGAAAGTTGTTTTTGTGGAACCTGGGGATCAGAGCCAGGAATAACGATCAGGAAATCAGCTCATTCCCTCAAACCAGTATTAAGTGCAACAATTAAGAAAACAAAATTGAAATACTGGCTAGAGAGGACTTATAGCCCTAGAAGTCAATCCAGAAACACTGCCCCCCAGGGATTAAATCACAAATTGACTTTTGTGTAAACACAAATAAAGGAGTATAAGAAACAAAGAAATACTGCTTACTTGAAAATCAGGACTGTGGCCTACAACACTGTGGAGCAATGGAATGCAGGGAACTTCAATAGTGTCCTGACTAGGATACAGGTGTGCCAAACAGAACAGTAGAGGAAGTGAATGACCTTCACTACTGCACTGTTTTTTTCATCTTTTACTTAAGAAACTCAATTTTTTTTCTCACTTGATTTTACCTTTTTAATTATTAGATTTTTATTTTTAATCAGTATTATTACTACTACTATTTTACCTTTTTTTTAAGTGTCATTTTATTTTCTCTTTATTTTATTTTGGGATTAGTGTTCTGCATTCTATTTTCACCTTTCCTTTAGCATCATTTTACCCTATCTTAGCCTTTACTTTATGCCAGCACTCTCTTCCTCACTTTTCCCCTTTTTATGGTCCTGTTTCTCTTACTCTATTCCTACTTTAGATTTTTCCTATTCTTTCTTTTTACCCCTTGTAAAAATTCATCCTACTTATGGATCTAATTTCCAATCTCCTGCTCTAAGACCATACACACCTCTCTCTTTCTTCACTATCCAAATTTTTTTCTTCTGTGTCCTTTTGTTGTTGTTTGCTTGACTGTTGATTATATTGGTTTTTTTATGCTTGTTTGTAAAATTGTTTCACTCTTTCTATTTTTTTTGTTTTATTTTTGTTTGTTTGTTGTTTCTGTGTTTTTTTTTCGCCTCACTTGATATTAGTTGTTCTTTGTATTTGTAGTTTGCATCCATCTCTATGTATTTGTTGCTTGAATTTGTTGGGATTAGTGGCTGTTCTATTGGAGTTTTCTCCCTATATAAATAGTATTTCCCTTCTTCTTTTCTATTCTCTTTCTTTTCTCACTTACTTTTTGTTTCCTTTTCTCAATTTCATGTTTTGCACTCCTTTTTTTCTTCTTCTTCTTCCTTTTTTATCCCCTAGCTCTCCTTTATCTGGTGGTCATTTTTATTTGGGGTTACTAGTATTGTGAATACATTTGTGTTTAGTGCCTTGTGTGTTGTACCTGGTTATGTTGTATTTTATGCCTTTAAACCAAGGCAGGAAAGAGAAAACTACATAACCAAACACCTGGAGAAGAGAAATCATGGGGAGGGAAAAAAAACAGCCCACGTATGAAAGAAAAGGAGGCATCGCCAGAAAAGGAAGTAAACGAAATGGAGGCAAGCAACCTGTCAGAGAAAGAATTCAGAGAAATGGCCATAAGGTGGCTGAAAAGAATGGAAGACAAATTCAACAATATGTGTAATAATCAAGAGGAAATGAAGAACCAAGAAGAAATAAAAAATGACACTGCTGCTATAAAGAACTCAATAGAAAGCATTAAGAGTAGACTAGAAGAAGCAGAGGACCACATCAGTGAGCTAGAAGACAAGGTAGGAAAAACTACCCAAGCAGAGCAACATCTAGGGGGAAAAAATTAAACAGGAGAGCCTAAAAGAACTTTAGGACAAAAGAAAATGAAACAACATCAGTATAATAGGCATTCCAGAAGAAGAGAAAACTGAGCAAGGAATAGAAAACCTGTTTGAAGAAATAATTACAGAAAACATCCCTGATATAGAGAAGAAAAAACTCATACAAATCCAAGAAGCTCACAAAGTCCCAAGCAAAATGAACCCCAAAAGACTGACGCCAAGGCACATTATAATTAAATTGGCAAACACCACCAACAAAATAAGAATCTTAAAAGCAGCCAGAGAGCTGAAACCGGTTAGAGCATCAGTCTTCGGACTGAAAGGTCCCAGGTTCAATTTTGGTCAAGAGCATGTACCTTGTTTGCGGGCACATCCCCAGTAGGGGGCGTGTCTCTCTCTCATCGATGTTTCTGGCTCTCTATCCTTCTCCCTTCCTCTCTGTAAAAAAAAAGGCAGCCAGAGAGAGACAAAGTTACCAGTTACCTACAAAGGATCCCCATCAAACTAGTGACTGATTTCTCAAAAGAAACTCATCAGGCCAGAAGGGAATGGAATGAAATATACAAAGTCATGCAAAGGAAGGGTCTGAATCCAAGAATACTGTACCCAGCAAGGCTATCAATCAAAATTAAAGGTGAAATCAGCAGCTTCACAGACAAAAAAGGACTAAGGGAATTCATTACCACCAAACCAGCAATGCAAGAAATGCTAAAATATCTGCTGTTAAAAAAAAAAAAATAGGAAGCGAAGAAGGAACACAGGGGTAAAGAATAAAAATGGCGACAAATAAGTGCCTATCGATAATAACTTTAAATGTAAATGAATTAAATGCCCCAATCAAAATACATAGAGAGGCTGAGTAGATAAGAAAACATGAACCATATTTATGTTGTCTATAGGAAAACCATCTCAGAAAAAAAGATGCACACAGACTGATGGTGAAGGGATGAAAAAAGCTTTTTCAGGCGAATGGAAATATAAAAAAAGCTGGGGTTGCAATACTTATATCTGACAAATTAGATCTCAAAGTAAAGGACATAAGAAGAGATAAGGAAGGCCACTTCATAATACAGTGGTACCTCAAGATACGAGTGCCCTAACATACGAGATTTTTGAGATACAAGCTGTCGAGCGAGTGATTTTTGCTTTGAAATACGAGCAATATTTGAGATAGGAGTAATCGCGCGGATCGGCCAGCTGCACACGACCCACCAGTTTACCGCGAATCAAGCGTCTCATAGTTTCCCACGCCTCAAGGTTATGGAACAAATTAAACTCATATCTCGAGGTACCACTGTACTAAAGGGAGCAATCCAACAAGAAAAAATAACTCTGGTAAACATATATGCACCCAATACAGGAGCACCCAAATACATAAAAACACTTCCAGAGGATATCAAGGGAGAGATTGGCAGCAACAGAATCATAGTAGGGGACCTTACTACCCCACTATCACCATTGGACAAATCCTCTAAACAGAAAATCAGCAAAGAAACATCAATCCTAAATGACTCACTGGATCATATGGAATTAATTGACATCTTCAGACCATTTCACCCGAAAGCCACAGAATATACATTCTTCTCAAGTGCTCATGGGTCATTTTCAAAGATAGACCATATTTTGGGTCATAGGCAAAGTCTCTTCAAATTCAAGAAGATATAAATCATATCACACATCTTCTCAGATCATAGTGGCATAAAACTAGAAATCAACTACAATAAAAAAAAAATCCAAAGATCTCAAACACATTAAGAATAAATAGCATGCTATTAAAGAATGACTGGGTTACCAGAGAGATCAAAGAAGAAATAAAAAACATCATGGCAACAAATGACAATGAAAACGCAAATATATATATATATATAGGACACAGCAAAAGTAGTCTTGAGAGCAAAGTTCATATCTCTACAAGTCTACTGCAGAAAACAAGAAATAATGGTAATAAAGTACCTAACCCTACAACTCAAAGAGTTAGAAAGAGAGCAACAGGAAAATCCCAGTGTAAGCAGAAGGAAGGAAATAGTGAAGATCAGAGCGGAGATAAACGACAGAGACAAAAAAATACAAAAGATCAACAAAACCAAGAGCTGGTTCTTTGAAAGGATAAACAAGATTGCTGAGCCTCTAGCTAGGCTCACAAGAAGCAAAGAGAGAGGATTCAAATAAACAAAATCAGAAATGAAAGAGGTGAAATAACAACTGACCCCACCAAAGCACAAAGGATTGTTTGAAAACACTATGAACAACTCTATTCCATCAAACTGGACAACCTGAAAGAAATGGACATATTCCTAGAAAAAATACAACATTCCAAAACTCAATCAGGAAGAATCTAAACATCTCAATAGGCCAATAACTATGGAAGAAATTGAAGTAGTCATCAAAAAGCTTCCAGCAAACAAAAGCCCGGGGCCAGACAGCTTCACAGAAAAATTTTACCAAACATTCAAAGAAGAACTAAAACCTAACCTCCTCAGACTATTCCAAAAAATTCAAGAGGAAAGATCACTTCCAAGTTCATTCTATGAAGCCATCATCACCCTAATACCAAACCCAGATAAAGACAACACAATGAAAGAGAATTACAGGCCAATATACCTCATGAACATAGATGCCAAAATCCTCAACAAAATTCTAGCAAATCGAATCCAGCAGTACATCAGAGATCATACACCATGACCAAGTAGGATTTATCCCAGGAATGCAAGGATGGTACAATATCTGCAAATCAATAAATGTAATACATCACATAAACAAATTGAGAGATAAAAATCAAATAGTCATCTCAATTGATGCAGAAAAACGATTTGATAAAATCCAACACTCTTGATAAAAACTCTCAACAAGGTAGGAATAGAAGGAGAATACCTCAACATCATAAAAGCCATATATGATAAACCCACAGCTAACATCATACTCAATGGGCAAAAACTAAAACCATTTCCTCTAAGAACAGGGACAAGACCCTGATGCTCATTCTCACCACTCCTGTTCATCATAGTACTGTAAGTATGAGCCATTGCAATTAGACAAGAAGAAGAAATAAAAGGTATCCAAATTAGAAAAGAAGAAGTAAAGCTGTCCTTATTTGCAGATGACATGATATTGTACATAAAAAAACTGAAAGACTCCATCAAAAACCAATAGACATAATAAATGAATTCGGCAATGTAGCAGGATATAAAATTAGTGCCCAGAAATCTATGGCATTTCTATACACCAATAGTGAACTTATAGGAAGAGAGACTAAAAAAGCAATCCCATTTACCATCGCACCAAAAAAAAATAAGATGCCTAAGAATAAACTTAACTGAGGAGGTAAAAGACCTATTCGTGGAAAACTATAGGATACTGAAAAAAAGAGATAGAGGAAGATGTAAACAGATGGAAGAATATACCATGCTCATGGATTGGGAGAATCAACATCATTAAAATGTCCATACTACCCAAAGCAATCTATAGATTCAATGCACTCCCCATTAAAATACCAATGGCATATTTCAAAGATGTAGAAAGAACTCTCCAAAAATTCATCTGGAATAAAAAAAAGACCCCAAGTAGCCACAGCAATCCTGAAAAGGAGAACAAGGTAGGTGAAAATCTCAATACCAGATTTCAAGCTGTATTACAAAGCCATTGTTCTCAAAACAGCCAGTACTGGCACACAAACAGAACAATGGAATAGAATAGAGAACCCATAAATGGACCCAAACCACAATGCTCAATTAATATTTGACAAAAGAGGCAAGAGCATGCAATGGATCCAAGATAGTCTTTTCAATAAATGGTGTTGGGAAAATTGGACAGATGCATGCAAAAAAATAAAACTAGACTACCAACATACACCATACACAAAAATAAACTCAAAATGGGTAAAGGACTTAAACATAAGACAGGAAACCATAAAAAAATACTAAAGGAATCCACAGGCAGAGAAATCTCAGACATATGCAGAAGCAATTTTTTCACCGATACCACTCCTAGGGCAATGGAAACTAAAGAGAAAATAAACAAATGGGACTACATCAAAATAAAAAGCTTTTGCACAACAAAAGAAACTTATCAACAAAACAATAAGGAAGCACACTGTATGGGAGAACCTATTTGCAAATGTTGTCACTGACAAAGGTTTAATCTCCAACATTTACAGGGAACTCATACAACATAACAAAAGAAAGATAAAGGATCCAAAAAAAAAAAATGGGCAACTGACCTAAATAGATACTTTTCGAAAGAAGACAGAAGGAAGGCCAAGAGACGCATGAAAACATGCTCAATATCCAAGAGGTGCAAATCAAAACAACAATGTGGTACTATCTTGCACCTGTCAGAATGGCAATCATCAACCAATCAACAAAGGACAAGTGCTGGCACGGATGCAGAGAAAAAGGAAACCTCGTGGACTGCTGGTGGGAATGCAGACTGGTGCAGCCACTGTGGAGAACAGTATGGAGTTTCCTCAAAAAACTAACAATGGGTAGAAATCCAAGATGGTGGCATAGGTAAACACCTATACTGCTGCCTCGCACAACAATTTCAAAACTACAACTAAAAGACAGAACGGACATCATCCAGAACCACAGGAAAGCTGGCTGAGTGGAAGTTCTACAGCTAGAGGGAAAGAGAGGGGCTCACAGAGACCCAGAGGAGCTGCAAAAAGCTGAGGTACAGAGACGCGCGCGAGGAGAGAGCGAGTGCCGGAGTACCTGGCTGGTTTTCTCTGGCGGGAGAGAGACGGAGACTCTCAAAGGCATTGAACCCCTTGTCCTGCGACACTAAACCCCAGATCCAGCTGAAACTCATACGGGGGGGGAGTTTGGACTGTGAAAAGGGAAAAGTGCACGGAAATTTAGGGGAGTTGCAAAGGATCGGAGGTCTGGTCGCGCACGGCACCACGCGGAGGACAGATTGCTGATTGTGCCGCTGGCTTTCGCGAGTGGGCGAGAGACAGACCCTCCGAACTGTGCCACTTCTGACTCCACTAAGCCCCTGTTTTGGGCGAAACCCTGGGGACCTAGACTCGTGTGGTCCTGGTTCGCAGGGGAGCCGGAAAGGCAGCGGTTAGAGGCACTGTGGGTGCGCGCGCGCACAAGGACCACTCCAGCCATTACCCAGTCACGTGAGACTCAGGGGCCGTGGAGGGCGGGGCCAACTGGAAGGCAAGGCAGTCCCTTAAACCCTGAAACTTCACCCCTCCCAAGCTCAACAGAGGCTTCTTCGGATGAATCCAGCACAGAAGTTTCCCCGGCACAGTGAAAATGCCGAGACAAGGGAAGGGATTACAAGCAAAAGAAATGGAGGAAAAAAAACGACTGGATATAGAGTTCAAAACCACGCTTATAAGGTTTTGCAAGAATATACTAGAAAAGATGGATAAATTTAGTGAGACCCAAGAGGAGATGATAAATACACTGACTGAAATAAAAACTATTATACAGAGTACTAACAGCAGACTAGAGAAAGGCAAGGATCAAGTCAAAATTTGAAATATAAAGAAGCAGAAAACATTCAACTGGAAAAGCAAGAAGAGAAAAGAATCCAAAAATGTGAAGATAATGGAAGGAGCCTCTAGGACAGCTTCAAGCGTACCAACATCAGAATTGTGGGGGTGCCAGAAGAAGAGAGAGAGCAAGATACTGAAAACCTGTTTAAAGAAATAATGACTGAAAACTTCCCACATCTGGTAAAAGAAATAGACTTACAAGTCCAGGAAGCACACAGAACCCCAAAGAAAAGGAATCCAAAGAGGACTACACCAAGACACATCATAATTAAAATGCCAAGAGCAAAAGAGAAAGAGAGAATATTAAAATCAGCAAGAGAAAAACAGTTTATTACCTACAAGGGAGCACCTATACGACTGTCAGCTGATTTCTCAACAGAAACGATGCAGGCCAGACGGGAGTGGCAAGAAATATTCAACATGATGAACAACAAGAACCTACAACCAAGAATAATCTATCCAGCAAAGCTATCATTCAGAATTGAAGGGCATATAAAGACCTTCACAGAGAAGAAAAAGCTAAAGGAGTTCATCAACTCCAAACCAGTATTATATGAAATGCTGAAAGGTAC
>JAAGEH010000403.1:191313-219700 GCA_011751065.1 Lasiurus cinereus
AAACAGACTGTGAAATTATAGCAGAAAGATTAAAGTTAGGTGAGGTAAATAAGTGATCAATCAAAGGACTTGTATGCATGCTTATAAACATAACCAATGATCACAGACACTGGGGGGTCGGGGTACGCCTGGGAGGGAGGGGGGGCAATGGGGAGATATGTATAAAAAATTAATAAAAATTAATTTAAAAAAAAAACTAACAATGGAACTCCCATTTGATCCAGTAATCCCACTTCTAAGAATATATCCCAAGAAGCTAGAAACACCAATCAGAAAGGATATATGCACACCTAAGTTCATAGCAGCACAATTTACCATAGCTAAGATTTGGAAACAGCCTAAATGCCCATCAGCAGATGAGTGGATTAGAAAACTATGGTCCATCTATATGATGGAATACTACGCTGCTATAAAAAAGGAATTCTTACCATTTGCAATGGCATGGATGGAACTGGAGAGCATTATGTTAAGTGAAATAAGCCAAGCAATGAAAGAAAAATACCACATGATCTCACTCATTTATGGAAAATAAAGAATATTATAACCTGATGAATGAAAAGATAGATACAGAGGCAGTAAAGCATCAAACAGAATGTCAAATTATAGCAGGAAGGCTGGGGAGTGTTGGGGAGGGGGGGAAAGAGATCAATTGAAGGACTTGCATGCATGCATATAAACACAATCAACGGACACAAGGCACTGTGGTGTGGGATGAGGGCATGCCAGAGGGTAGGGGAGGCTGTGGGAAGGTCAATGGGAGGGGGGGGAGGAGACATATGTACTACTATTTGTAATGTTTTAAAGAATAAAATAAAATAAATTTTTAAAAAGCTGTGGAACATTTATACAATGGAATACTACATGGCCATAAAAAATAAGGAAATATTACCTTTTGTGATAGCATGGACTTAGAGATTATTATATTAAGTTAAATAAACCAGTCAGAGAAAGACAAATATTAGAAGTTCTCATTCATATGTGCAGTCTAATGAACAAAATAAACTGATGAACAAAACAGAAACAGAGGCATAGATACATGGAACAGACTGACAGCTGTCAGGGGGAAGGGGGGGGGGCTGGGGGAAAAAAGGTGAGGAGATTAGCCAAGAGACATATATGCATAGCCCATGGACACAGACAACAGGGTGGTGATGGCCAGAGGAAAAGGGGGAGGGGCAGTGGAACCCGAGGGGGAGTAGGCAAAGGGGGAAATATGGTGACATCTGTAATAGTGTTAACAATAAAAATAAAGATTTAAGAAGATGCTTACAAAAATAAAAGAATGGTGAAAACTGACATCCCAGTCTTTTTCCTGATCTTAGGGGACACACTTGTAGTTTTTGTCCATTGAATATGATGTTAGTGTAGGTTTGTCATATGTGGCCTTTATCATGTTGGGATATGCTCCCTCTATTCCCACTTTGCTGAGAGTTTTATCATAAATGGGTACTGAATTTTATCAAATGATTTCCCTGCATCTATTGATATCATTGTGTGATTTTTATCTTTCATTTTGATTCTGTGATGTATCACATTTTTTGATTTGTGAATATTGTACCAGCCTTGCATCCCTGGAATAAATCTCACTTGGTCATGGTATATGATCTTTTTAATGTATTGCTATATTCAGTTTGCTAATATTTTGTTGAGGATTTTAGCACCCATGTTCATCAGGGATATTGGCCTATAATTCTCTTCCTTTAGTCTTCCTCTTGCTTTAGAATTAGAATAATGATGGCCTCACAAAAAGAGCTTGGAAGTATCCCTTCCTCTTGAAACTTGGTCTTCAAGCTTTCAAATGCCTCTTTAGAATTATCATAGGAAGAGACATATAATTCATAAAACAGTTCTTGCTGCCCTGGCTCAATGGCTTAGTGGCTGGAGCATTGTCCTGTGCACCAGTAGGTCACAGGTTGATTCCTGGTCAGGACACATACCCAGGTTGCAAATTCAATCTCCAGTCAGGAGGTAACTGATCACTGTTTCTCTCTCTCTCTCCTTTCTCTCGTTCTATCTCCCCCCCCCCCTTTTCTTCCTCTCTAAAATCATTTTTAAATTAAAAACAGTTACGGCTTAATTATCTTTATTGTTTAAAGTATTACAGGTGTCCTCCTTTTCATTCCCCCATTGATCCCTTCCTTCCCACTCCCACCCCCACCCAGGCCTTCACCACACTACTGTCTGTGTCCATGGGTTATGCACATAAATTCTTTGGTTAACCTTTTCTCTCCTCCCTCCCCTCTGAGATCTGTAAGTCTGTTCCATGCATTCAAAATAGTTTGTTTGTCAGTTTATTTTGTTCATTAAATTCCACATATGAGTGAGATTATGTTCTTATCTTTCTCTTACTGGCTTATTTTGCTTAGCATTAGCGAAATGCTTTGAAATAAAGTTTCATCCCTTCTGTACCTATTGAAAAGTTGAAATTAAGGTATAGACAACACAACCAGGCTCTCCCCGGACCACACATTAGTGTCACTTGGGGAACCTTTTAGATAAGCAGCCCCAGGCCCTCTGAAAGGCAAAGGACACTTGCAATGAAGAAATGGAAAGAACGGCCAGGACCAGAACAGCCTCAGGGACACCCTCCCCAGAGAGAGGCTCCCTGGAGGCAGGGCTCCAGCCTCAAGCCAGTGCCTGGGCAGAACAGTGGGGCCTGGTGGGCAGCCTGCCAGGGTAAGGCTGGCCCAGAAAAAAGAGTCACTCCCCGAGGGGAGAAGAAGGAGGAGACACTGTAGTGACTTGCTAAGAGTCCCCTGGGGTCAAGGCCCTGGGGGTTGGAGGACTTTTCTCAGAGTGAGAAGAGCAGGGAACCCCTAGTGGAAGGTTGGGAGAGGGAGGAGCTGCATGGAGATACCTGCCACCCTGGATCCAAAGCTCTAGAGCAGCGTGAAGACATCTGTGTGGCAGCCTCCTTAGTTCAGAAGCCGCGGCCCTGGGATCCCTCAGCACCCAGAAGTGTCAGCACTCTCAGGCCTCGTCTGTGCCCTGGGAGCCCACCTCAACCCCCTTGCAGCTCATTCTGCGTGAGGGTTCTGGGACCACCCAGCAACAGTCCAGGCCAAGGCACTCCAGCAGCCAAAGAAGGGGAGAGAGGCGATGAGCTTAGGCCCTGAAGGGCTGCCTCACTGCTTCTGGCCTGACCGCTCTGCACCAAGCTCACCATGGAGTTGAAACACACTGTAAGTATTCAAACCTTAGCAATGCCTGGACCTTGCCCAAACCCCTCAGTCTCCGGGAGGAGCCCAGGCTTTGGGATTCACCTCCCAGTGAGAAGTGCCTTGACCCAAACTCTGTTCCCTAAACCTATGTCCTAGAGATGCCGCCCGTTCAGCCAGCGGGCACTTAAAAAGTGCTGGGTCCCGACCCCCAGGCCTGGGAGCCATGCTTAAAGGAGACTGTGAGAACACACTCATATAGCTCCACACGCCTGCAGTCCAGGCTCTCGAAGTCCAGGCCCAGCTGGGAAACATCAGACCCGAGGGAAGCCCCTGAAGTCGCAGTTTTTAAAATGATATTGAGATGGTATCTGCCTCTTTTATTTTATTGGCATTTGCACTGGTGATGCACAGAGTGGTCACTGGGCCTTTGCACAACTCAGGCAGCTGCTCCAACCTACAGGAGTGGTGGCTAGGTCCTCAGCACACATGCTCATGTTTCTTAGAAAGATCCAATTCCCCTTAAGGTTTTCCTTAATGAAGTTGCGAAGAATGAGTTGTATTACATGGAGGCTGCCATGGAGCACCCTAGCTCACAGTGCGAGAAGGCACCCTCGGAGATGCCTGTGGCTCCACGTTGAGAGCCAGCCACATGTCTTCCTGGGAAGAAGGAGGTCTGGGTTGCTTGAGGGACTGCCACAGTGCTGTTCCTCGAGGTATTTGACAGGTGTTCCTTAGGAAATGAACAGTGAGCTTGTCATTTCACAGAAACAATGGCAGCGTTGCTGCCAGTGATAAATAAATCAGAGCCTTCCAGTGAATATTGGAAAGCGGCAGAACTTGTAGCTGCCATCTGGAGCCTGCTGCCTGTATTTGAACTCTTTTCTGAGAAGCTCAAAGGCAATGCTATGGGATTTGATCTTTGATGTTGTATGATGAGAGGTGTCAACAGCTGGGGAAGCTGTGTCTCTCTGAATCTCTAGAGGCCCAAGAGAGGCAGCAGTGCGAGAGGAGACCCAAGACGGCCCCCACCTCCTGCCAGCTCCAGGCTCGTCCAAGCCCCCAACCGGGCAGGCCGGGCCTGCTGCCCGGGGAAAAGCATTGGGGGACTGGCAGGGTAAGCAGGGCCGCCCTTCAGGCTTTGCTGTTTTTGCCATTTGCCAGAAGCCAATTCCAGCATGTTAGCAGGGCTGAATCATCTAGGATGGCTGAAGGGCATTTCCCCACACTCCAATAGGATTATTGCTTGCTGCCAGATAGCGCAGAGCATCTTAAATCTGCATGTTATTGCCTCCTGTTGGCCAATAACCTGAACAGCTGTAGGCTATTTCTAAAACTGACAATGCTTCTGTAAACTGTACCCTTTGAAGTGTATTATCTCTACCTTGACTCAGGACAAATTGTGTTAATAAATAGCATGGGGTCCTAGACAAGGAGATAGTCTTTTAACTCCTTTAGCTGAAAATACTCTGACGCCCAATGCCTTTCAAAATTATCTTTCATCTTTGGACTCCTTAATCATCTACACATAGCCTTTCTCCAGATTGCTGAACCCTTCATAACACTGGTACAAGAACCCTGGCATGCCGTGTAACCATTTCTCATATTATTGCAAGGTCTCAGGCTCAGGAAATGGGAGTCAGAGACCAAGGCATGTGTAAAGAGATTAATTCCACACTAACAAGCGAAATTTATTATGGAGGAGGTAGAAAAACCAGGATTAGAAGAGGGAGAAGAAAAGAAGAAGGAGCCAACTGGACTGCCTTGCAGACTGGGGAGACAGCAACATGTGCAGCAGTGAACATGCCTTTTGAGGGAACAGGAAGGGGTTGGGCCCAGGGTGGAATGGAAAGAGGTGGGGCCCTGGGCACTTGGCACACACTGATTGGTGGTTGGATGTCTCAGGTATGTGCTGGCATCAGACACCAGTTGTTATAACTCCACCCACCAGTTGGTGGGAGGGAGGATCTATCATTCCAGGCTTTGGTGATATTTAAAAAATTGAGAGGTCAGGCAAGATCAGGGGCTGAAGGTCCATTTTCCATAGCTACTTCCTGCTGAGAGGGGGCATCATTAGGGGAGTCTACTTAGGGTCTCAAAAATTCTGGTGATAGCCGAGACTGGTTTGGCTCAGTGGATAGAGCGTCGGCCTGCGGACTGAAAGGTCCCAGGTTCGATTCCGGTTGGGGGCATGTACCTTGCTTGCAGGCACATCTCCACTGTGGGGAGTGCAGGAGGCGGCTGATCGATGTCTCTCTCTCATCGATGTTTCTGACTTTCTATCTCTCTCCCTTCCTCTCTGTAAAAAATCAATAAAATATATTTTTTTAAAAAATTCTGGTGATAGATCTCTCCCACCTTCTGGTTGGTGAATGCTTGCATTCTGTTCTGCAAAAAGAACTAGTGAAACAGTGCATGAGACAAGGGACAAAGAGCAAGATTAAAGGAATAGATACCAGTGAGCCTAATGATGGGAGGAGCCATAGGGTAAGTGAGTGAAAAACAGGGAGTAGTTTTCTGTGCTAGATGAGGGTGCAGCAGCCTGGTTTCCCCAAGGGACTGGTTGATGAAGTCTCGAGAGCGATCCTGTTGAGTCACTTGGAAGGTAAAAGCTGGTCCTGAGGCTGCCACAGCATCACTTGTCTGGTTTTGCTCCTTTTCTGGGCCTGGAGCTGAAATACAACCTGGGGGTAAGGTTCTTGAGGAGGACCGAGTCCCCCGGCTGGAGGGCTGGTCCTTGGCAGTCTTAGTCGACTGGTTCTGGCCTGGGCAGAAACCTGTCTGTGTGTTCCCAGAGATAGGTATGGAAGATAAATAAATAGCCAGGAGAGAAGGATCAGTAGGGAGGGGTCTCCCATATAGGAGTTCAAAAGGGCTTAAAAAGGTGGGACTCCTTGGTGTAGCCCGGACTCCGGTCAGGGCCATCCATGGGCAGGAGGTCCAGCCAGGAGCTGAAAATTTCTAGAGAGAGTTTAGTTAGATGGTATTTAAGGAAGCTGTTGATCCTCTCAATCTTACCCAATGATTGTGGCTGGTAGGGTATGTGCAGTTTAGTTAAGTCAGGATTAGAAAGAGGAAAACCTGAGGTTGAGTGAAGGCCTCTGACGACCTCAGGGCAGGAATGTGTTGCCATAGGTAGGGTGGAGGCAGCAGGAAGGAAAGTGGCGGGTTAGGGAGATGTCAGGACTCGCAAGAAACAGGAGATGGAGTTCCTGCATGCGAAATGGGGCAAAGAGATATAAGGATCGGTGGGACAGAAGATCCTGTAGTCTATGGGTGGAGAAGACCTGTAAGGGTTGCTGGAGGCAGATCTTCTGGGCCTCCTTAGTGAGAATGGCTGTTGCAGCCAGAGCCCAGAGGCAGGGCGGCCATCCTTGAACTATGGGATCAAACTGTCTGGGCAGGTAGGTTATGAGGGTGAAGACCCCCATAGGTATTCCTGTTTTTCATCAGTAAATAGTTGGAAAGGCCTAGAGATGTGTGTGAGAGAGAGAGGCCAGAAGGGTACTCCAGGGCTTAGAAAAAGCCTGGAGAACGAGGGAGGGTGAGGAGAGGGGGCCTACTGGTGTTTCTTTAGTGGCCTGGTATAGTGGGTTCTTTTACAATTCTTGTCAACAGTTAACTTTAGATTTTCTATCTTTCTTTCTATATACCTTCCATTAAATATTTCTAAACATGTCTAACAATTAATGTTCCAGTATTGTATGCTATTGGAAATATTTAGAAAAGGCAGGGGGAGGAAGGAACAGGCCCTGAAGCCTGTTTCCAGGCCTCTAACAGCTTGAAATTTTAAAACTGCCACTTTTTCCTAGAGATTAACATCTAAGTTTCTGATAAGCCTGTGCTGGCAAGGAAGTTATTCTCTAGGAAGGGTGGAGAGTGGGGGAGAGAGCGGGGTGAGAAGGTGCTGAGGCGAGAGCAGTTTTCAGAGCATTAAAGGGTGATTTGCCATCAGTACCCATAACAGAGATCATGGAAGGAAAGAATGGCCAGAAAAAGGAGGGCAGGACAGAGAAGGTAGCCCTGTATTGACCAGAAAGGGGACCTGCTTACCCACTACCTTGAGCATTACCCTGGGCTCGGCGAGGGTGATGGGGGTCATTGAGTCCAGGCATCTTCAGTCCTCGGCCAGTCTTCAGTCATGGCCAGCAGCAGGTCATGACCTGGAAGGGGCCCCTCTATGCTGAGACGCAGAGGGCCCATCACTTTTCCAGGGGCAGTCACTTTTACTGCACGCCGGGCAGGGCTTGGTAGGAGCCAGGGTCCAGGGCACTGCTTTGCCCGGTGGCCTTCATTTCCGCATGTGAAGCATTTTCCAGGTGGCGTTCATCATCTTGTTGCACCCCCACCATGCACAGTCTCCTTTGGACCATGCAAGGCTGCTGTCAGCCTCAGAGCTGCTACCAAGGCTTGGGCTTGCAGATTCACCTTTTGTCAAGGGTGGGCTTACTCTGCTTGCTCCTCACAGGCATTGAAACCTTAAATGCCGTGTTCACTGGATCTCAGACCTGGGTCTGAGAAGGCATTAGGGGAGAGGGTGGTAGAGCAGGCGTGGGCAGCCACACCAGGCTGGGCCTGAGCGGGTGGGACTTGCTGGTTCAAGATGGCGGCCTCCTTGGGAACAGCCAGCCATGCGGCCAACATGACGGTTGCTCACAATACACAAGGGAAGAGCAAACCAAAACAGAAATTTCACTTAACGGGAGCAGCTAGTGGGTGGCTCTCACACTACATGGCAGCCTCTGGTCGGCTCACAGCAGGAGGTAGCAATGGTGGCTCCTGCAGCAGCGGCAGCCAGCTGGGAAAGGGGCAGCCTCAGTGAAGAAGAAAGAGAAGGAAGAGAGGGAGCAGCAGGCCAGGGTGGCGGGAGCGAGAGAGGTGGAAATAAAGCAGCTGGGTCAAAAGAGTCAGAGGACAGAGAGAGGGAGCTGAGGACCGGTTTGAGGGGGTTTCTCGTGAGCTAGGAGAACCTGGGCTGTGGAACAGAAGGAGCAGAGGGAGGGATGGGAGTGCAGAAAGAAAAAGGTCTGGACGTATGGGACCTCAGGCTACTTCCTGGCTCATTGATAGAAATTACTGAGGTCAGTGAGGATGTTAAGTCCCGCTTTCGGGTCATCTGGACTGGTTCCAATTCATTATGAGGCCATGCCACATTACAGAAGTAGCCAGATTGGTGAGGAGACACCCGAGAGGTGGCTTTGGATATGTTTGGTTGCCCATTCCAATTTATGGGGTCAGGTAGTAGAGGCTAAGGATCAGTGTCCCAGTCTTTGAGCCAAGGCTACAAACAGGGAACCCGAGGGACAGTAGAGGACATCTCCTCTACTTCCTGGGGTCCAGACAGAGGCCAAAAGTCCAGAGAACCGAAGGGGCAGGAACATCTTCGCAGCCTCCCCAGGTTTGAAACCCCCCTCTGGAGGGGCCCGGAAGGCAATCTCTGACACAGGCTGAGGTTTATGGACAGAGATGCCAGAAAAACCTCCAGGAATTAGCATGAGCTAGGACTTACTGCTGATGCTGCCAAGCCAGGGGGAGGAGGCTGAGGTTCCTGAGAAGAAGGCGGGCACCCCAGACTGTGAAAGGTCAAGTGGGATGCATGCATCCTCCTGGGTTTCGGCACTAGATGTAAGGTTCGAGACACAGGAAACGGGAGTCAGAGACCAAGGCATGTCTAAAGACGAGGTTTATTCCACACTAACAAGCGAGATTTATTACAGAGGAGGTAGGAAAAGCAGGATTAGAGGAGGGGGAGGAGAAGGAGGAGCCAGCCGGACGGTCTCGCAGACTGGGAGACAGCAACATGTGCAGCAGTGAATATGCCTTTTGAGGGAACAGGAAGGGGTTGGGCCCAGGGCTGAATGGGAAGGGGTAGGGCCACCGGCATTCAGCACGCACTGATTGTGGTTGAATGTCTTGGTAATGTCCTGGTCACAGACACTGGTTAAGTCTTAACTCCACCCACCAGTTAGGGGGAAGGAGGATCTATCATTTATTATAAACACACCACTTAATGCTTACATGCCATGGCTTCATTTTTCATGAATAAATAAATATTTAAAGTTTGAAACTGATCACTCTCAGTTTCAAATAGGAAATATAGTGACAGATATAAGCCACCTGAACAAAGCTCCTTGGTCTTTAGGAACTGAAGGCTGTGCAGGATCCTGCCCTAAGCTGAAAAGCTGCAGCCTTGATGCACCTGCACCCCGCAGCCTTCGCCAGTGATGCCCGTCACTCACAGCACCCTGTGGCGCAACCCTGTCCAGGTGCTCCAGGGCTGGGTGTTGGTGCCAACCTTGTGCCCAGCATGGTGCCACTGACTGCTCAGCCACTCATGACCACACCCAGCAGCGGCTGCAGCCAGGCAGGTGCTGCGGGGTTAGAGTTGGGAGTGTGGAGCCGCTCTGAGGAGGGAAGTCTGGAATACAAATGGGCGCTGCATGGGCACAGAGGGCAGCATGCTCTCTCTCTCTCATTATGGGGAAACCCACAGGGTGGGGGGGGAGGGTGCTCTCTCTGTCATTGTGAGGCAGGAGAGAAGAGGGGGGAGCCGAGGAGGGAGACAGGCGTTTGTATGCACACGCCTCCTCTCTGCTCCAGTTCCTGGAAGCAGCAGCGAGCAGTCATTGATAATCAGTGGAGCCCACTTGAGAAACTGCTTGCTTTCCCCCACGGGAGCCAGCCGCCTGACGGGTAAGCCTTTTGCTGTATGCATGTGCAGAGGAGTGGACCGCAGCACCTGAGCCCTGGCACAGGTAATGGATGGCACAGGTGGCGGGTGGCATGGGTGAGGGATGGCACAGGTGGGGGTGGCATGGGTGAGGGATGGCACAGGTGGGGGTGGCATGGGTAAGGGATGGCACAGGTGGAGGTGGCATGGGTGAGGGATGGCACAGGTGGGGGTGGCATAGGTGAGGGATGGCACAGGTGGGGTGGCATGGGTGAGGGATGGCACAGGTGGGGGTGGCATGGGTGAGGGATGGCACAGGTCGGGGTGGCAGAGGTGAGGAATGGCAGAGGTGGGAGTGGCAGAGTGGTGGTGGCAGAGGACAAACTCTGAAGGAGCTGAGATGCAGAGGCCGAAGCTAAGAGCCCTCGCTGGAGGAAATGAAGGTGCTAAAGGTCCTGCTTTACCTTTGTAACTCTCAGGCCTCTGACCCAGTCTGCAAATGGGACTGAGGCCTTATGCCTGTTCAGAGTGTAATAGCCCCAGAGACCATCGGAGCATTGTCTCCTGGCAGGTCCCCAAGTGGCAGGGCCAGGCCCCCAGGTCTCACTTTGGCATCAGGATTGCTCACTAACTTCACCTCAAACATCTGAAGACAGACGCCTGCTATTCCCAGGAGCAAGTGAGGTCATGTCTTCTTCCCTGAAATCCATCACTCCCGGCCCGGCAAGAGGAGAGACTGTCCTGGTGCTTAGAAGGTGGAGCGCGCCATGATGTCTGCAACTGATTTCCACGTCACACGCACACACACTTGTGCACACACATGCACATGTGCACACAATGCACATGTGCACTCACACACGCACACACACATGTGCATGCACACACACACACACGCACTGAGAAATAGCCAAGCATGTGTTCTTAGCCTTGGCTATAAGTGAGGAAGAAATGAGTACTATTCATTGTACCAATCTTTCAATGTTTCTATAAGCTTGAAACTTTTCAAAATTAAAATTGCAGGGAAAAGATCTAGAAGTGAACCCTTCAGCCCCAGGATTACCTCTGTCAAGTTTCTGCCAATAGAAATTGGATTTAGGGTCATCCCCCAGCGTTTCCGTGCCCCCTCTTCCCCTTCCCGGGAGCCTCCACAGTCTCACCTCCTGCGAAATGTAAATGCCATCCTGATGAGTCCTGGCAGCAGCTCCCGCCACGCAGTAACTCTTGGAGGCTTCCTGGACACTGTCTTTTTTAATATTGTATTGATATTGAGAGAGAGAGCGCTGAGGAGGAGGAGAGAGAAACATCATGTGATAGTGTAACATCAATTGGCTGCCTCTTACATGCTTGGGAGTTCGCAGAGCATGTGACCTTGACCGGAATCCAAGCAGCAACCTTTCAATGCGCGGACCACATCCAACCACCTGAGCTACGCCAGCCAGGGCGCTCCTGGCGCTTCCGAGTGCCCTCCTCGCATAGCATAAAAGGAGCGGTCCGCTCCCAGGGGTAACGTGACCTGGAGGGGCGATCCGATGATGACAGCTTCCCCAGCTCCGCCGGCCAGCAGCCCCACCTAGTGGTGGGACGGGCAACCAGCACCTCCACTGTGGGCCTGGGACCCCAGGCCTCCCTTCCCCAGCCCCTCCTGGTCAGCAATTTCCAGCCAGCCGGCAGCATAGGAAGAGCCTGGGGTTTGGAAGCAAACAGCACGCAGAAGTCAGTAAAATGCCTCTTAAATCTTTCTCAATAAATGTTCCCCTTCCTCTTTTCCTCTTTTCTTGCCACTTAGTTGGGGGGCAGGGGGAAGGGGGCCCGCGGAATTTTGTCCAGTAGACTTCAGTACATACTGGACTTTGCTGATTGCATCTCCACAGAGCATAGCATGCCCCTCAGCCCCCGACTTCCTGTTAACTGTAGTGGATTCGAGAGTCGTTTCAGTTTCTTTGGCAATAACGCTTCATTTGCTGTGCTATGCATTCCCCTGGTCAGACCAGAAGGCTCCTCATGTCTGTCCATCTATTATTGAGATTCAGCAGCAGGCAGGGGGTGACCACGGACCTCACTCAGTTCTTCACATCATGTCCTCAGGGCCGCACCAAAAAGAGGCCAGTTCAAGTTGTATAGTCTTGGTAGTCTGTCCCTTTAGTCTCAAACAGTATAACATTGTACCTAGTTTCTAGAAGGTAATATATTCACTGCTCCCTCAAGTAATACAACGTTTTGTTGGGTGATATGACATAGTTTCGTGTCTAGCTGCACATATTTTACAGCAGCTATACTAAGGTTATACTGTCATCACCAGACTTCGAGATTGTTGTAGACTTTTAACAACAAAAGATGGTATGTGACAGGGATAATATTTCTGTTTCATGTAAGACTTATTTTGCAGAATGATTAAAGAGGGGGAAGACTCATGGTATATATTAGAAGGAAAATAATATTGCATTGATTGTGTAAAAATAATTATGGAATTGAGAACAAGGGTTCAATTATGATGCACAGAGAGCATTATTCAATCCCGTTTGTTTACTGGCACCAGCCAGGGCATGACGGGCAGCTGAGCACCGGGCGTCTGCTTAAATCTCAAATGAGCGCCAACAGCCAGGCCTCTCGGGGTTGGACATGTAAAATAACACCATGAAGATAAAAACATTGTTTTATCTATAGCATGTCTGTTTATACACTTATTTTTCCTTGAAATAACAATGTTCTAGTTTTCCATGATGCTTGTCAAATTTTCAGTTCTTATATATCTGTTAGTACTTAGATTTGATTAGAAAACCTAATATTTTTCATTTCACAGATTTAATTTTTGAGTAGTTCTTTCATAGAGAAACTAATATCCTATGTCTGTGGGCGCTATAAATAGGAATGGGAGCACCAGCTTGGGGAGGGAAACAAATATTGGTGGTCCTTTTAACACCTGCTCTTCACAGGCCTTTGTCTGGTGCTCGGGTTTAAGTGTTGCCAGTAGTGCTTTCTTCCGTGATGGAGTGTCTTGGGGCATTCCTCGTGGTCCCTCTTCAAATTAGAAGCCGTGAGCTGAAGTGGCCTCCTAGTGAGCCTGGCCGTCAGACCTCTGGCCCATAAGGCAGCCAGCACCCGCTCCCCACGCAGCAGAAGCCGTCGCAGATGCTTTGGGAGAAGGTGAGACAGGGCTGCTGTGTCCCCGGAGGGAAGGCACCTCTGGTCCCAAAGCAAATCCTCTCCTCCTCTACTTTGCCTGAGAATACCTCATTCTGCAGAGCCTGGAGGCTCCTTTGTAAGGTTCACAGCCTCCCAAGGAACCCTTCCCCCCTCCACAGAGATCGGTGGCACCGGAGCAATACAGGCTCCTTTCTGCTAACAGTCAGGTTTACAGACTCCTCTGGCTCAGAAGCCCATGGGTTTTGCATGAGCAGCTTTAGTCCACAAGGATGCTTCGGTCTCAAAAGCAAGAAGACAGAGAGAGAAGGGCGTCAACCTGAGACAGCAGGCAAGTCTCAGGGTCCTGCTGGGCCAAGGGCTGCAGGGAGCGGGGACAGGAGAGAGCAGCCTGGGGAGGACCCTGACCACTGCAGATCGATGGGTGCCTGACACCAGGCTCACAGCCACGAGAAGCTGCTGAGATAGAATACAGAGCAGAATGTGCAATGACTTACGTTTATTATCACTTCAAAATCCTCACCCTGCTGTTTCCACTCTAAGCCTCAGTAAAGGACTCGAAGGAGAGAAGAGAGCAAAGAGGAATCCCACCTTGCTACTCAAAGGCTGCAGCCCCTTGAGACTCCCACAGACACGAGAGGGACGCGCTCTAACTATCAGAGGTGCAGAGCAGAGCCATAGGAGCAGTCTCTCCCTCAGGCCCCCAGGAGCAGGATGTCCCCAAATGCCCTCCCCTCCCAGGAATAAAACTATCTTGTTCCTGAAGGAAAGCGGCCGCTGAAGCCATCCTCCGGTGGGGCAGACACCATTTATTTTAGTGAGAGAAGGCCCTTTATTGCTGGTGTGCTCGTGGCTGTTGAATTGTACCCGTTATTTGGGGAGAGGGGTCATTATATACTCTTTCTCCTTTGATTTGTCATTGTGATAAGTTAAGTCAGCAGTTTTTCTTGTCGTTGGCCATCCTTGCATCCTGAACACCTGACTTGGTGTGGCTGCATTTCTGTTTCATGCGTTGCTGGATTTAATTTGCCAGTGTTTCATTAAGGCTATTTTTCATTTTCCTTAATATTTCAGCTTGGCCTGTAGTTTTCTTTCTCATATTATGCTTTTCAGGTTTGAATGTAAAAGTGAGCACAGAGGCTGCCTCTTGTTTTTGTGTGAGATGATGATGACCCATTCATGGAAGGCCTGACAAAACTTGCCAAATGTCAGGCTCTGGAACATTTTGGAAGAAGTTTTGTTTACCACTGACTCAATGTAGCAATGGGATCTATTCTTTTTTGAGTCAATTTGTGTAATTTACATTTTTTAGTAAATTGTACATTTTTATATAAATCTTCAAATGTATTAGAAAAAACTGTTGCAGATTTTTTTTTTAATCGACTGCATCTCCTTTATTATTCCTACTGCTGTTTATATGTGTGTTCTCTCTTTTTCCCTTGGCAGCTACTCCTTTCCTGTACCTGCTCAAGTGGAAATAAGAACTCTTTAAGCAAAAACTTCAACAGATGTATTTGTATGTTAATAGCAACACTATAAACAGAGCCATTTTGCTAAACAGAATGTGTAGTATATGGAAAATGTTTCTTGAGTTTAAAAGATCTGTATTTAAAACTAAATTTCTGTCACTAAAGGTGGGGCAATTTTTCAATTTCCCCATTTGTAAAGCAGTGGTGGTACACTTGGTTCATTAGCACTGTAAGTATTTCAAGGCTTAACATGATGCCTGGTGCCAGAGGCCAAAACCAGCAGTTGTTAGCATGTTAATGCAATATTCAGCAGGGCTGAAAATCAGCATAATATTGCTCTGCTGTTGGCCCAATGGCTGGAAGCAATTCTTTAACCTGATAACCCTTTTACTGTTTACCAAACTTTACTTTTGATATGCCTGTTTGCATTCCTAAAGGGCAAATGTGTATTCAAGTGAATAAAAGCAAAGGGGACCCAGAAGTCAGAGAGCTTCCCACTAGAAGGAGGTTTCCAGATTGGCCCCCATGCTTTCTAAATTCATATTCCTTGTCTAGTGTATTCGTTTGTGTGTGGCCCCTTTTCCAGATCCTGAATCCTTGCTGCAAAAGGTTGCAGCAGCCTGGGACACAAGAAATGCTCATAAGTGATAACTACCATTTTTGGCAAGTGACCATTCTTCCATGTTTTCTACCTGCTGACATCACTTCATCTTCCATTGACTATTTGAAGAAAAGGTCATTGAAATTGGTAACAGTTTCTCTATCTTCTGCCTGTCTCTTGAAGATATAGATTCTTTTAATTAAATCATCAATAACATGGTTGATTTCTCCTGGGGAAAAAAAATTGTCTGCCTCTTTCAACTTCAGAATTCTTTGTCTCAATATACTTCTCTTCTTGATCCACTGTTCATCTCCTTGGAAGAATAAAATGAGTTTCAGATGGTCCTACTTATAATGGCATTCCAGAAAATAATTTAGGGGATGTCTGAAAACTGTCCAGCAACAAAGATCAGCAAGATCTGCCCATGCATATGGAGTGAAACAGGTAGGACAGTGTGCAGAGGGTGGATCTCAGCCTCAGAGTCTGTTAGAACTTAAGCTGTTGCTCTTGGAACTAACATTAAAGAGGAAAATACCACCGGAAATCATTTCTATTAAAATTAATTTTACTTCATTTTTAAAAGCTTGCAATAATCTATAATAATAAAAGTGTAATAAGCTAATTAGACTGGATGTCCTTCCAGATGTTCTTCCTTCTGGACAAAGCTGCAGCAGATGGGGGGGCACGACAGCAGCAGGCTGGGGCCACAGTGGTGGCAAGTGGGGGCCCTGACAGAGGTGGCAGAGGCCCCTGGGTGTGGCAACAGTGATTGGGGACCATGGCAGAAGCCCCCAACCACAACGGCAGTGGGCAGGGGCCAGAGCCAACGCCCTTGACTAAATTTTGTACATCAGGCCTCTAGTCTATATATATAAAAGCCTAAGCAAGCAACCAAACAACTGAACAACTGGTCAACCAGTTACATGATGCACACTGACCACCAGGGGGCAGATGCTCAATGCAGGAGCTTCCCCTTGGTGGTCAGTGCACTCCTACAGCAGGACTGCCATTCAGCTGATTGATGGGTGCCTGACATCAGGCTCACAGCTGGAAAGCACAGCTGTGATGGTACAACCCTCTCCTGCCTCTATGGCAACGCTACAGAGCTGGCATGAGTGGGAGTGGCATGCCACCCTACCTGGGCTTGGGCTTTTCCCTGGCCACCTGCCACTTAACACACTACTATATCCCTCAGGGGATATCAGATTGTGAGAGGGCGCAGGCCAGGCTGAGGGACTCCACCAGCGCACGAATCTGTGCACTGGGCCTCTAGTATTATAATAATAATCAAGCAACTGCTCTGATTAGCAAAGAGGAAAATGTTTACCTGTATAAACTCCTGAGTTCCTGGGCCTGCAGCTGTGGCCAATGACCTGGTGACAAATGGTGCAGGGAGCTAGACAGATGGGTGCAGCTGCTTGATTATTTATTTCCCTCAGAGCAGAAATTAAGGGATCTTGGTGACATCTAATCACAGCTTCTGTTTACCTTATTTGAGAAAATGATAGTTGTATTTCTCTTTAATTCATGTGAAAAGACATATATATCAAAAGAGCTACAAATAGGATTTCTAAAACAAAGGGATTTGGGCCACGAGGGTCTGCAGATGGCTGTGCCCTCCTCCTTGCCTGAGAGCATGCCCATTAGCTATTGGAAGACACAGGTGACAGTCAACCTTGCTTACAAATGATAATCAGTCTGCTGTGAGACAGGAAAATCAACACATGCTGATGAGGCCAGGGGTTCTCAGCCCTCCTCAGGGCTGAGGCTCTCACACCTCATCACGTCCACAGATGGGATCCTGAGGCCCAATTCCATTGCTGTCACCAGACATCCCAAACCACAGAGCCTTGCTTGAGAAGCAGTTTCTCCCCATCAGTTGTCTAGTGCAATCCCCTGCCTTGTCCCTGCTCTCAAACCTCTCTTGGAGGAAGGAAGGGAGCCCCAGACAACCCCTTTGCTCTGGAGTCCACGTGAAGGAGCTCTTGTGACACTATTCATGGGATTCTGCGCTTTAAAAGCTGGTTTCCAGGAGCTGAACATTCAGGGTGCGTGTTTCCCTGAGCTCCTCACTCCCATTCAAGGTGTGGCCTGGCCCCACATACTCGCTGCGATGAGCCCTGGGGATCTTCCTTGAAAGTCTCAGAGTTTCTGCCAGGACCCCATGCTGGCTCTGAGGCAGAGCCTTCTCTCAGAGCCCTGGAGCCACTACATCTCAGTCTGCAATAGATAGCACACACTGAGGACCCAGAGAGACTTGGAGATTTTCCTACATTTCTCTGTGTGTTTCTGCTGTAATACCAGGAAGAAATTAAGACAGGAAAAAATACATAGATACTATCTGCTTTTGACATAAATATTCCTGTGTGTTAGCAGAGCAGACAATTGGTGCAAGGGGGAAGCTCCAACCCAGACAGAGCTGAATCCGCCTTATAAGTTAAATATTCCTGAAATAAACATATTTTCACATTGTTTATCATATTCACAGAAGGTTTTGTGTTTTTAAAGACATGTTTTTAAAGTGCCTTAGGTATGTAAAGTGATGAGAGAACAATGGCATCATGGGCATAGGTAACTATGGAGTCAGGCATCATGAGCCAGACACGCTCTGCCACCCAGTCCCCACACCCTCGAAGCCTCGTCAGCCTGTGCTATGGGGAGAGCCTCTGCAGGCAGTCTGTAATAAACCTGTAAAAATGGCCTCAGGAGGAAAATGAAAAAAAAAAAAAAAGGGCATCCAGATTGAGGGAAAGTAAAGCTGTCTCTACTTGCAGATGACATGATCTCACATATAGAAAATTCTCAGAATCCAATATAAACTATCAGAATTAATAAACAAGTTCAGCAAACTTGCATAATATAAGATCATATGCAAAAATCAATTGTAGGAGAAATCCAAGATGGCGGCATAGGTAAACACCTACACTGCTGCCTCGCACAACAATTTCAAAACTACAACTAAAAGACAGAACGGACATCATCCAGAACCACAGGAAAGCTGGCTGAGTGGAAGTTCTACAACTAGAGGGAAAGAGAGGGGCTCACGGTGACCCAGAGGAGCTGCAAAAAGCTGAGGTACGGAGACGCGCGCTGAGAGAGCGGGTGCCGGAGTACCTGGCTGGGTTTCTCTGGCGGGAGGAAAACGGAGACTCCCAATGGCACTGAACCCCTTATCTTACGACACTAAACCCCAGATCCAGCTGAGACTCATACGGGGGGGGAGTTTGGACTGTGAAAAGGGAGAAGTGCACGGAAATTTAGGGGAGTTGCAAAGGATCGGAGGTCTGGTCGCGCACGGCACCACGCGGAGGACAGATTGCTGATTGTGCCGCTGGCTTTCGCGAGTGGGCAGGAGACAGACCCTCCGAACTGTGCCACTTCTGAGTCCACTGAGCCCCTGTTTTGGGCGAAACCCTGGGAACCTAGACTCGTGTGGTCCTGGTTCGCAGGGGAGCCAGAAAGGCAGCGGTTAGAGGCGCTGCGGGTGCTGCGCGCACAGGACTGCTCCAGCCATTACCAGTCACGTGAGACTCAGGGGCCGTGGAGGGCGGGGCCGACTGGAAGGCAAGGCAGTCCCTTAAGCCCTGAAATTCCACCCCTCCCAAGCTCAACCGAGGCTTCTGCGGCTGATTCCAGCACAGAAGTTTCCCCGGCACAGTGAAAATGCCGAGACAAGGGAAGGGATTACAAGCAAAAGAAATGGAGGAAAAAAAACGACTGGATATAGAGTTCAAAACCACGCTTATAAGGTTTTGCAAGAATATGCTAGAAAAGATGGATAAATTTAGTGAGACCCAAGAGGAGATGATAAATACACTAACTGAAATAAAAACTATTATACAGAGTACTAACAGCAGACTAGAGAAAGGCAAGGATCAAGTCAAAAATTTGAAATATAAAGAAGCAGAAAACATTCAACTGGAAAAGCAAGAAGAGAAAAGAATCCAAAAATGTGAAGATAATGGAAGGAGCCTCTGGGACAGCTTCAAGCGTACCAACATCAGAATTGTGGGGGTGCCAGAAGAAGAGAGAGAGCAAGATACTTAAAATCTGTTTAAAGAAATAATGACTGAAAACTTCCCACATCTGGTAAAAGAAATAGACTTACAAGTCGAGGAAGCACACAGAACCCCAAAGAAAAGGAACCCAAAGAGGACTACACCAAGACACATCATAATTAAAATGCCAAGAGCAAAAGAGAAAGAGAGAATATTAAAAGCAGCAAGAGAAAAACAGTTTATTACCTACAAGGGAGCACCCATACGACTGTCAGCTGATTTCTCAACAGAAACGATGCAGGCCAGACGGGAGTGGCAAGAAATATTCAACGTGATGAACAACAAGAACCTACAACCAAGAATAATCTATCCAGCAAAGCTATCATTCAGAATTGAAGGGCAGATAAAGACCTTCACAGAGAAGAAAAAGCTAAAGGAGTTCATCAACTCCAAACCAGTATTATATGAAATGCTGAAAGGTACCCTTTTAGAAGAGGAAGAAGAAAAAGGTAAAAGACAAAAAATTATGAACAACAAATACACATCTGTCAACAAGTGAATCTAAAAATTAAGTGAATTAAAAATCTGATTAACAGAATAAACTGGTTAATATAATAGAATCAGGAGCACAGAAAGGGAGTAGACTGATAATTCTCAGGAGGACAAAAATCATAAAGCATCAAACAGACTGTGAAATTATAGCAGAAAGATTAAAGTTAGGTGAGGTAAATAAGTGATCAATCAAAGGACTTGTATGCATGCTTATAAATATAACCAATGATCACAGACACTGGGGGGTCGGGGTACGCCTGGGAGGGAGGGGGGCAATGGGGAGATATGTATAAAAAATTAATAAAAATTAATAAAAAAATGTAAAATCTCAAAAAAAAAATAAAAAATAAAAATAAAATCAATTGTACTTCCATATGAGCAGTCCAAAAAATAAATTTAAGAAAATAATTCCATTTGCAATAGCATAAAAAAATCATACTTTTAACAAAAGAAGTACAAAACTTATACTCTGGAAACTATAAGAGATTGTAGCTTGAAACAAATTTAAAAAAATCTAAATAAATAGAAAGATATCCAATGTTTATAGATTGGAAGACCTAATATTATTAAGATGGTACTATTCCTCAAATTGATCCATAGATTCAAAATATTTTCAATCAGAATTCCACCAGGCTTCTTTGCAGAAATTTAAAAGCCAATCCTAAAATTCATTTGGAAATACAAGGGACCCACAATAGCAAAATAGCAATCTTGAAAAAGAAGCACAAAGTTGAAGGATTCACATTTCCCTATTTCAAAACTTGCTGTAGGGACTTCCAGTCAAGATGGCAGGAATGGTAAATGGCTTCTCCTATCCCACAACCACACCAAAACTACAACTGAACTATAGTACAAACTCCCTCGAGAACCATCTGAAGACCAGCTGAACTCTTTCAACAGCTGTTCCTCACATGTGTCCAACCTCAGCCCATACTATGGACTTTCCTAAAGGATATAACTAAGGATATAAAGAAGAAGCCACATTGAGACTGGTAGGAGGGGCAGAGAAGTGAAACATGTGTCAGTTAAGAATCAAGAGGGCTATCTCAGCTGCAAAAGTCTCACCTGAGGAGCAAGGGGGGTCACAGCCCCACACCAGGCTGCCCAGCCTAGACCATCAGTGCCAGGAAAAAGAGTACCCATGATATTTGACTGTGGAAATCAGTGGGGATTCCATTAAGTGAGAAGGCTGCTGTAGACCCAGGCATCTTCTTAAAGGGCCAACACAAAAACTCACTTGCTCATAAACACTCTTCCTAAGCTCCAGCAAAGAGACAGCAGCCCAAAAAGCACCAGGGACATAGGAGGAGGAACTGAGTTGTCTGGTTTCAGGATGAGAGCTGGAGGGGTATCTCTCTCCCAGACAGAGGTCCTAGCAGGCACCATTGTTCCTTTGTTGAGCCCTGCCCCCACACAGCCAGCAGGCACAGGTAGGCATCATATCTGAGTCTCCATCAACTTGGCTACTAACCTTACCCTGGTGATTCCCAGAGATCCCACTCCACCCAACTGATGCACCATCCCAAAACTCTTTCAACAGCTGTTCCTCCCACGTGGCCAGCCTCAGCCCATGCTATGGACTTTCCTAAAATATCTGAAAGATCTACAAACACCAAACAAGCAGTAGCTGGATTCAGCATGCCCTTTACCTCCAGCCATATGGTCCTCAGCAATAGTGGCAGCTGACCTTGGTTCACAGCATTGCCTCACACACAGCTACCAACTGCAAATCACCTGATAGACTGGTAGGAGGGGCAGAGAAATGAAACATGTGTCAGTTAAAAATCAGGAGGACTACCTCAGCTGCAAAGGTTTCATCTGAGGAGCAAGGGGTCATAGCCCCACACCAGGCTTCCCAGCCCAGCCCATCAGTGCCAGGAAAAAGAGTATCCATGATATTTGACTGTGGAAATCAGTGGGGATTCCATTAAGTGGTCTCAGCTTCTGATAGATAACAGTTGGCCTGGGCCTGAAGCAGAGCCCCTATCAACAGGCCCCATAATCAACACACTCTGTATTCAGCTTCAGATCATCACCCAATTAGCTCCACAAGTGGCACCCAAATGGTGGATTCAGCAGGCACCAGAGCTCCCTAAAGTGAATCCTGCTCCATGGGCTCAGCCCCTGCACAATGGCTCCTCTACTGTAGTCATGGCCAGTCCTCACAGACAGTCAGCCTGCGGGTCAATTCCACTCACTGATGTGCCAATAGCCATCAAGACTTTAACAGGAAGGCACACACAACCCACATTCAAAACACCCCTAGAGCACCCACTTCAAGTGACCAGAGAATCTGTGCCACTGGGCCCCACTGGACACTTACTGCATAAGACCACCCTGCTAATACTGGGAAAATTAACAGGTCTGCCTAATACATAGAAACAAACAGAAAGGAAGCAAAAGTGAAGAGACAGCTGAGACCAATTTGGCTCAGTGGATAGAGCGTCGGCTTGCGGACTGAAAGGTCCCAGGTTCGATTTTGGTTGGGGGCATGTACCTTGTTTGCAGGCACATCTCCAGTGCGGGGTGTGCAGGAGGCGGCTGATCGATGTCTCTCTCTCATTGATGTTTCTGACTTTCTATCCCTCTCCCTTCCTCTCTGTAAAAAATCAATAAAATATATTTTTTTTAAAAAATCAAGAGACAAAGAAACATGTCCCAAATAAAAGAACAGGACAAAACTCCAGAAAAAGAATGGAACAAAATGGAGGCAAACAATCGACCAGATACAGAGTTAAAAACACTGGCTATGAGGATGCTCAATGAATGAAGAAGAATAGATGAACTCAATGAAAACTTACACAAAACAATGGAAACCATAAAAAATAACCATTCAGAAATGAAGGATACGATAATTAAAATGAAGAATACACTAAATAGGTAAAATTAACAGCAGATCAGAAACAGAATAGAATCAACAATTTGGAAGACAAGGTAGCATAAAACACCTAATCAAAACAGCAAAAAAAGAAAGAAAGAAAGAAAAGAAAGGAATTTAAATGAGAATAGTTTAAGGGACCACTGGGACAACAACAAGCATAACAATGCACATAATAGAAGTACCAGAAAGAGAGCAAGGGATTGAAAATATATTTGAAGAAAAAATGATGAGAAATTTCCCTAACCTGGTGAAGGAAATAGACATACAGGTCAAGAAAATGCAGAGAGTCCCAAACAAAATGAACCCAAAGAGATCCAAATAAGATACATTATAATTAAAATGTAAAAGCTTAAAAACAAAGAGAAAATCTTAAAAATAGCAGAAGAACTCTAGCTGGTTTTTCTCAGTGGATAGTGTTGACCTGTGGACTGAAGGGTCCCAGATTTGATTCTAGTCTAGGGCATATACATCGGTTGCAGGCTCCCACCAATCCTGGTCAGGGTTCGTGCAGGAAGCAATCAATCAATGTGTTTCTCATACATCGATGCTTCTCTCACATCAATGTTTCTCTCTGTCTTTCCTCTCTCTTTCACTCTCTCTAAAAATCAATGGAAAAATATCCTTGGATAAGGATTAAAAATAATAGAACAACAACAACAACAACAAAACAGTTATATACAAGGGAGCTCCCATAAGACTGTCAGTTGATTTCTCAACAGAAACTTTGCAGGTCAAGTGGAGTGGCACATATACTCAAAGTGATGAAAATCAAGAATCTTAAACTAAGATTACTCTATTCAGCAAGGATATAATTTAGAATCAAAAAAGAGATAAGGAGCTTCCTAGACAAAAAAAAGCTAATGGAGTCCATCATCACCAAAACAGTACTACAAGAAATGATAAAAGGTATACTTTAAGAGGGGAAGAAAGATCAACCATAGGAATAATAAAATGGCAATCTAAGTACTAATAAAAGGGTAATATGCAAATTGGTCAGGATGAGACCAGCAGTGGGGGAAGTGAAGGGGCAACCAAATGACCGAACAGCAGGCTGCGTGGGTGACCAGGCCAGCGGGGGTGGGTGAGGGGCAACCAGGCTGGCAATGGAGGCAGTGAGGGGTGACCAGGATGGTGGGGGAAGCAGTTGGAGGCAACCAGGCTGGCTGGAGGTGGGACAGTTAGGGGTGATCAGGCAGGCAGGCAGGTGAGCAATTAGGAGGCAGTGGTCCAGGATTGTGAGAGGGATATCTGACTGCTGGTTTAGGCCTGAACCCTGGTATCAGGCCTAAACCAGCAGTCGGACATCCCCCAAGGGTCCTGTATTGGAGAGGGTACAGGCTGGGCTGAGGAGACCCTCCCCCCGCATGCATGAATTTTGCGCAATAGACCTCTAGAAGCTACATATGTATCAATAGTTACTTTAAATGTAAATAAACTAAATGTTCTAATCAAAAGACATTAGGTGGCTGAATGGAGAAGTAAACAAGACTCATACATGTGATCCTACAAGAAACATACTTCAGATTGAAAGTCAACACACAGACTAAAAGGGATGAAAAAAGATATTTCATGCAAATTAAAATGGGGAAAAAAAAGTTGGGGTAGTAATACTTATACCAAACAAAATTAACTTTAAAACAAAAATTAAAACTAGAGATATAAAAGGATATTTTACTACATATGGTAGATAAGATATGGATGCAACCTAAGTAAGTATTCACTGATAGACAATTAGATAAAGCAGATATGGTACAAATATACACAATGTTCTGTTACTGAGTCATAAAAAAAAAGAAATCTTACCATTTACAACAACCTGGGTAGATCTGTAAGGTATTATGTTAAATGAAATAAGTCAGACAAAGGAACACAAATACCATATGATTTCACTTATATGTGAAATCTAAAAAACAAAATAAAAAGACATCAAAACAAACAAACTCATAGATACAGGGAACAAATTGATGGTTGCCAAATGAGAGGGGGTAAGGGAATGGGTGAAAAAGGGAAAGGAAGCAAGATGTATAAATTGGTAGTTACAGAATAGTCATGGGGATATAAAGTACAGCTTCCATAATCCTATATAATAAAAGGCTAATATGCAAACTGTCTCCACAAGTGGGAGCTCAACCAACCAGGAGTTAGACATGTGCTGACCACCAGGGGGCAATGCGGAACATGGTGGGCATCAGCAATGAGGTGCTGGCAGCCAGCAGCAGTGGAGGCATTGCCAGCCCTGATGGGCCCCAACAAGAGCGGGACTGTGGCAGGTAAGCAGGCAGTGCTAGGTCAAGGCAAGTGCAAGCAGCAGCCCCTGATCACCCCGCTGGTCGCCATCTGTAGGGTGACATCAATCAGCGAGTGGGTGGCACCAGGGCAAGGCAGGTGCGAGTTGGGTCCCAATTTTCCTGCCAGTCGTCCCACGGGTCCGCCCTGATTGCCAGCCAGGCCTAGGGACCCTACCCATGCATGAATTTTATGCACTGGGCCTCTAGTATAGTTAATAATGTTGTGATAACTATGTATGATGCCAGGTGGGTACTAGAGTTATTGGGGGATCATGTTATAAGTTACATAAATGTTTAACTGCTATGCTGTACACCTGAAACTAATATAATATTGAATGTGAATTATAATTGAAAAATAAAAAAACTGGCCCCAAAAAATCATCAAGAAAATAAAACTTAGTATAAAAGTAACCAAAACAGTATGGTACTGGCCTAGGATAGATAACCAAATCAATGAAATAAAATTGAGAGTCCGGATAAATCCATCCATTTGTGGTCATTGATGTTCAACAAGGGTGGCAGAATAGTTACATGGGGAGAGCATAGCCTCTTCACCAAATGATGCTGGGAAAACTGGATAAACACAGCTAAAGAATGAATTTGTCCCCTTATCTCAAACAATATACAAAAATTACCTCAAAATGGATCAAAAACCTAAATGTAAGAGCTAAAATAATAAAACTCATAGAAGAAAACATAGAGGTAAATCTTCATGATTTTCGATTTGTCCTTGGTGTCTTAAGATATGACACCAAAAGCTTAAGCAACAAAAGAAAAAAATAGACAATTTGACTTTATCAAAATTTATGTGTGCTTCAAAGGACACTGTGAAGAAAAAAAAAAAAAACTATCTCCAAAGTGGAGAAATATTTGCAAAGCACATATCTGATAAGGATATATATAAAGAACTATTACAGCTCAAGAGTGGGAAAAAAAGCCAATTAAAACTGGGCAGTTATTTGAATAAACATTCTTCTTAAAAGATATACAAATGGCTAATAACCACATGACAAGAAACTCAACATCATTAGGCATGCAAATCAAAGCCACAATGATATGCCACTTTACCTGCTAGATAGTTATATCGAAAGGACAGGTGTTGGTGAAGATGTGGAGGATCAGAACCCACATGCTGATGGGAGAGTAAACTAGTGGAGTCGCTTTGAAAAACAGCCAGAAAGCTCCTCAAATGATTAAATACAGAGTTACTATTTGACCCAGTAATTCTATTCCTAGATCTATACCCAAAAGGAAAGGAAACATCCCATCTAATAAAAGAGTGATATGCAAATTAACCATCACTGTGCTACACCCACAAGCCATGCCCACCAGCCAATCAGGTGTGAGCATGCAAATTAACCCCAACCAAGATGGCTACAGCGATGGAGCGAGCAGGAGGGAGGCTTGGGTTTCCCAGGCAATGGAGGAAGCCAAGCTTTCCACACACTCTGGCAGGCCCAGGCCTCCACTCAAGGCTACAAAGTTTCAATTATAGAAGATAAATAAATTCCGGATACCAGGGTCTCCGCTTAAGTTGCCTGGGGGCATAGCCAGCCTGAAAACTACCACAGGCCCCTTGCCCAGGCTACCCCATGCCCTAAGGGAACTCCCACCCTGATCTGGGAGACCCTTCAGGGCACACCAGCTGGCCACCACCCATGCACCAGACCTCTATCCTATCTAATAAAAGAGTAATATGCAGATTAATCATCACTCCAACACATAAGATGGGTGCCCCAATGTGGTCAAAGATTCTGCCCCCATGTGGACACAAGATGGCCCCACAAGATGGCCAGCAGGGGAGGGTAGTTAAGAGGGACTAGGCCTGCAAGGGAATGCAGTTGGGGGCAATCAAGCCTGCAGGGGAAGACAGGTAGGGGGTGACCAGGCTGGCAGAGAAGGGAAGTTGGGGGTGACTGGGTCTACAGGGAAGGGCAGTTAGGGGCAAACAGGCCAGCAGGGGAGCAGTTAGACATCAATCAGGCTGGCAGGGGAGTGGTTAAGGGGTGATCAGGCTGGCAGATAGAAGCAGTTAGAAGAAATTAGGAAGGCGGGCAGGTGAGCAGTTGAGAGCAAGCAGTCCTGGATTGTGAGAGGAATATCCGACAGGGGTCCCAGATTGGAGAAGGAGCAGGCTGGGCGGAGGGATACCCCCCACAGCACAAATTTCATGTACTGGGCCTCTAGTACATCTATAAAAAAACTTAGACTGATGAACCAAGATGGCGGCATAGGTAAACACCTACACTGCTGCCTCGCACAACAATTTCAAAACTACAACTGAAAGACAGAATGGACATCATCCAGAACCACAGGAAAGCTGGCTGAGTGGAAATTCTACAACCTGAAGAAAAGAGAGGGACTCACAGAGACCCAGAGGAGCTGCAAAAAGCTGAGGTACGGAGACGCGCATGGAGAGAGCGGGTGCCAGAGTATCTGGCTGGCTTTCTCTGACGGGAGACTCCCAATGGCATTGAACCCCTTATCCTACGAAACGCCAGGTCATACTGGGGGCGGGGGGTGGTTTTGGACTGTGAAAAGAGAGAAGTGCACAGAAATTGGGGGAGTCGCAGGAGGGCAGAAGTTGGATGGAACGCACAGCACTGCGCACAGAAGACAGACTGCTGATTGTGCCACTGGCTTTCACAAGAGGGTGGGAGACAAAGCATCCCAACTGCGACACTTCTAACTCCACTAAACCCCAGATTCAGGTGAAGTCTGGGGACCCAGATTCATATGGTCCCAGAGTGCAGGGGACCCGAAAAGGCAGCAGTCTAGAGGCACTGTGAGAGAGCGCAGGTGCACGCACGCACAGACCCCTCCAGCAATTACCCAGTCACGTGAGACTCGGGGGCTGTGGAGGGCGGGGCTGACTGAAAGGAAAGGTGGTCTTTAAGCTCTGAGACTCCACCCATCCCAAGCTCAACAGAGAGGCTTTTGCAGTTTTGTAAGTCTGGTATTATAAGGCTGAATCCAACACAGAAGTCCTCCATAGTTAAAATGCTGGAACAAGGGAAGAGATCACAAACAAAAGTAATGGAGGAAAACAAACGACTGGATATAGAGTTCAAAACCACGCTTATAAGGTTTTTCAAGAATATCCTAGAAAAGTTGGATAAAGTTAACGAGACCCAAGAGGAGATGAAAAAGAACCAACTAGAGATGGAAAAGATACAACTAGAAATTAAACATACACTGACTGAAATAAAAAGACCTAATAGCAGATTAGAGGAAGGCAAAAATCAAGTAAAAAATTTGAAATATAAAGAATCAGAAAACACTCAACTGGAAAAGCAAGAAGTAAAAAGAATCCAAAAATGTGAAGATAATGTAAGGAGCCTCTGGGACAGCTTCAAGCATACCAACATCAGAATTGTGGGGGTGCCAGAAGAAGAGAGAGAGCAAGATACTGAAAACCTACTTAAAGAAATAATGACTGAAAACTTCCCACATCTGGTAAAAGAAATAGACTTCCAAGTCCAGGAAGCACACAGAATATGAAAATATTCCAAAGATGATGTGGTGATGGTTGTATACTTTTTTTTTCAATTTTTTAATCATCGCACAAGGATATCCTTATTGGAGAGAGAGAGAGAGAGAGAGAGAGAGAGAGAGAGAGAGAGAGAGAG
>JAAGEH010000403.1:219710-275841 GCA_011751065.1 Lasiurus cinereus
GAGAGAGAGAGAGAGAGAGAGAGAGAGAGAGAGAGAGAGAGAGAGAGAGAGAGAGAGAAAGGCATAGATGTGAGAGAGAAACATTGATCAGTTGTCTCCCTTCGCAACCCAACAGAGGTTCAAACCCACCTAGGTATGTGCCCTGACCAGGAACCAAATCCACAACCCTTTAGTGTATAAAACAATTCTCCAACCAACCAAGCCACCTGGCCAGGGTGGTCATATACTTTAAATGTGTGACTTGTATGGCATGTGAATTATATCTCAATAAAGCTGTTACCAAAAATAAATAAATCACAACAAATGTAAATGGGTCAAACTATCCATATCAATAGGAGGGAAGGAAAGATGGGAGGGAGAGTGGGAGGAAGGGAAGGAGGGACATTCAGATCATATCAAACTTAACAAAATGTGCTTCACCATACTTGAAAATGGCATCCTGGTACCTTATGTTCAGTTCCACATGGAAAAGAGAGAAAGCCATTTTGAGCCTATAAGTGTGTCTCAGAAAACCAGTGTGTGGGGATCGAGAGGGCTAGGCATTTCAATCAAATGAAAGTCCTCATGTCCCACTTCTGTTACTGCTGATGAAGTTTCTGCTTCTCCCACCTGAGTCATAGGGTCTGCACGCGCGCATGTCCGCTGCTGAAGGCTGGAAGGAATGAGGTTCCAACAATGTCCTCTGAGAGGCCGATGCAGGGGGAGAGGCACTTCTGGGGCTGCCGGCGTGGAGAGGGTGGTGCCCTGGCAGAATGGGAGCCAGATCCTAGGAGCAAGTGTGCTGGGGGAGCCCCAAGAACATGAAGAAGGCGCGGAGGAAGCAGCTGCCACAGCAAGCGACAGGGCAGGAGCTGATAATACCTAATGGGGGTGGGGGAGTGTCACCTTGCATTTTGGGGTGAGCATAAGAAGGGCAAACTCGAGTGGTCAGGGTAGTGCTGTGGGATGAGGGGCCCAGCACCCAGCTCCCTGCGTACTCCTGGCTCCACCCCAGCGTCACAGACACTCAATGGCCCGCCCATCTCTCTGAGGTCTCAAACCTCAAGGGGTAAACTTTTTAGTTGGTTTGTTTTTATTACAAAACACAAACAAAAAGGACTAGCAAGGAAACTCGGCCATGTGAAGACACTGGGGACCCTCTGCCTCCTGCCCCTCCCTCTGCTCTGCTGAGGGGCCCAGGGCCCAGGGCTGAGCCCTCTGCTCCGAGGGAGCCCCTCCTGGTGCCTGGCTAGGGCCCTCCCATTGAACAGGCTGCTCAGAAGAGACAGGTGGGGGAAGGGGAGGGGAGCCTTCTGCACCTGTCCTGTTGTCAAAGCACCACCTGAGACAGAAGGAAGCAAAGGCACATCAGGATGATGCACCCATCTTCAGCAGAGACCTCCCGAGGCCACCCCACACGTTGTGGGGGCGCAGGGGTGCCAGCTCACTAAGAACTACGAAGGAAAATGTTTCCCTTAAGGGTCAACTGACAACGGACAGAAGAGTGAGGTTAGAAGAGGCAAAGTTGGAAACCCAGTCAGCTTCTGGGTTCTCCACCCCTGCTTGGCATACAGGGGTGCGGCCTGGGCGCACACCCCTCTGCTCGCAAAGGACGGCCTTGCCTCCGTTCGATGCCCTGCCCTGGGCCCTAGGGATGTTCTCCATGACAAGAAGGCTTCGCAGGGGCTCCCAAAAGGGTTGCGGGGCAGGCTGTGGCTGTCGGCCTCACAGGACATGAGTATGTTTGCTCAGTGTCTCTCTCTTGGGAAAGCCACCACCCTCCCCACTGCTTGATCCCAGTGGTTTGGAAGGCTGGCTGCCCAGGCCTTCATGCCAGGCTGGCCAGAGGCCCCGGGCCTGTCCAGGGACACTCTCATTGCCATCTGCGAGCCCCAGTTCTACTGGCGGAAGGGACCTCAGCCCACCAGCTGCTCTTGGGGTTGGGCTTCTGGCTACCCCCAAGAGAAAGAGTTATCTGAAATTTACATGGGTGGGAAGAGGCTGTGGAGAGCTTTATTTCTGTGGAATCAAACCCCTGCGTTTCCAGGGACCCCCTCCCCCGTGCCTGCAAAGAAAGAGGTGGAGCGGGACTGAAATGACAAAGCGGAAAAGAACACTCCTCCATCTTGTCCTATAGGGCTGGGCCCTCTGCCTAAAACCCCCTCCCTTTTCTGGGAGTGGCCACAGGTGTGCCAGCAATGTCCTAACTTCCCTGACCACCACCCGAATGGACCAATGAAGCTCCAGGAACACAGCGACCAATCTCTGTAACCTTCGTCACTTCCCTAAGCCCGCCTAATATCCTACCCCATAAAACCAATTGTTCTTCCTGGGAGCACTCTCTTGTCTCGCTGCTGCACCAGAAAGAGGCTGGGAGCCAAATACAGGTTTGAATAAAGACTCTGCTTTTGCATTGGAAAAAGGCTCCCTGGTGGTTGACTATTGGGGACCCCGAACTCTGGGCATAACATTTGGGGGCTTGTCCTAGATCCCCAATATCCACGAGGGACCCTGATCTGTAGAGTCTGACTGATCGCTGTAAGTGTCTGCATGTTGTCTGTTTCTGTTCTGTGCGCGAGCTCACTTCTGAAGTCTGTAGTGCCCAAAACGGTCTAAGTGGACACACTGGTGGACCTCGGGCAGCAGGAGTCAGAGGACGCTCTGGTCCTCCGTCTGGAGGGATGTGGAAACCCCTCACAAGGGAAGTGGAATCCCCTCAAACCTCTGGGACAAAGCAGGTTGCTCCCGCTGGTTGGTGCAGGGCCATCTCCAATTTTCGGTTTTGTTTCGGCGGAGTTGGAAGACTTTCTTGGGGCCCTTTGTTTGTCTGTGTCTGTGTTTCTGTTTTATTCTGTGGACATTGGTTGAGAATTATCTCTTTCTATTTCACTTGATTTGGGATGGACCTGCTGTGACAGAGTGCAAAAATCTTTAGCAGCTGCTGGAATTCTTTTTCTGAGTTTTTGCTCTCTGTCAGAGAGGGAGTCAGCCCATTTAGCTAATAAAAATTCCTCTCTAATTTTGTATAAGTAATGGTTTCATTTTGTTCTGATTTGTGAATTTGCTATATTAAATTTTAAAGTCCTAGGCATAAATTTCTGACATTTCAAAGAACAAAGAACTTTTACTTATGGCTTTCTTATCTCTTTTGGTGGTTGGAGACTTCCAGGGACAGGGCTTACAGCTCTGCAGGGCAGAGAGATTTACAGGCCCTGTCCCTGCCTGTGACATCATAGTCCAAAGTGAGCCATCTAAGGCTGGAGTTATTATTAATGTGTTATTTTACTTTAGCATCTGTAACTATATTAAAGATATTTTCTTTCAGATGGCCATCTAGGCTTTCAGTTCAAAAGAAATCTCCCTACACACCCTTATCTTTCCAGGCTGACTAAGAGTCATTTTTCTCCACAGGTTGGACCTCAGGCTTCGAAAGGGAGCACTACGACAGCGGTCATCTGTAGTTTTCTCTGAGACTCCCACTGTTTCTGTTTCTCCCTTCTGTAGAAATTATCTTCCTCTGACTCACAATAGAAAAGGGAGACAAGCAACTGGACTGGGGAACGGGAGGGAGGATGTTGGCAGTTAATCATGAAGCAGAGAGAGATAGGTTTTTGTTGATTTTGCTGGCTACAACCTGCTCTGCAGGTGTCCTTGGTTTCTTGCTTATCTGAACTATGCTACTACAAAACACATGGATCTTCTGCCCTGTTTTCTTCTTTTTAACCCTTCCCATACACATAAAGAAAATCTCATTGTCCAATCTGGCAAGGTGGGGTTACTGGATATTTCTTGGGCAGTGGTGGAATATTCAGCAAAGGAACTTTAAGCTCAGAAATTCTGGCTGTTTACTTGTTAGGAATCATAAAGGATTAAGGTTTCAAAGAATAAGGAATATTGAGTAGAAGGTCTGAAGCATGGTTATGCATTTTTAAAGGACATAGAAGGTTTAAAGGCTAATTTGGAAGTGAAAATGTAATAAAGGATTGTGTGTGTAATAAGAAAGAGAAGAGAAATGTTGTAAGGAAATCAAATAATACAGGCCAGTAAGCCCAGAAGAGTAAATAATTTGCATTTTGCCTCCCTAAACAGGGTAGTTATGTCAAAGTACTTACAGAGGGACTGCAGTATCATGTTTTAAAGATCCCTATCTGAACCCTGAACACTTGAAGCTAATAAGAGTGCCACGGAGAAAGCCTGGTATCCTGCTTGCCAGCCCTGAAAATGGCTGGTGCTGAAGTGTCAGACCCATACCATACCATCACTGGTGGTTGGTCAGAGTACAGGGGGGAGGGGAATCAGCCCCATCACTACTGGCCTTTTGCCACTAATGATCTCTATAATTGGAAAGTTCAGAATCCTAAGTTCTCTGAGAAGCCGGCAGGGCTTATTGATTTGTTAGATTCTGTTCTTTTCACCCATCAGCCTACCTGTCAGCAGCTTTTGCAGGTCCTATTCACCACCGAGGAGAGGGAGAGGATCCTCAATGAGGCCTGGAAGCTAGTCCCAGGCGTGGACGGGAACCCTAACACCAACCAGACTCAGACACCTTTCCTCTGACTAGACTTGAATGGGACTTCAACACGGCAAAAGGAAGGAGAGGCTCTGAGTCTACCGCCAGATTCTAATGGGGGGTCTCCGCATGACTGCTAGAAAGCCTAGCAATTTGACCAAGGAGGAAACATACAGCAGGAAAGGGATGAGTCTCCAGCTGCTTTCTTAGAATGGATCATGGAGGCATGCCGCACTTACACCCGCATGGACCCAAAAGCCCCTCAGAATAAGGCAGCTGTAGTCATGAGTTTTATAAACCAGTCAGTTGCAGACATCAAAAAGAAACTGCAGAAAATCGATATATTAGGAGGAAAGAGTCTTTGGGACTTGCTGGAAGTGGCTGAGAAAGTGTACAATAATCGGGAGTCCCCTGAAGATAGGCAAGCCCGCGCCATGGCGGCTGCCAGTGACAAGCAGACCCGAAACCTGGCCAAGATTCGGCTAGCCACGACCACAGAATCCTCTGAGGAGTGGACCCACAGCCTTTGCCAGCTTGCAGATGACCAAGAAGAAGGTAAGGGGGCTGTCGGGGATGGGAAAAAGAAGCTGAAGCGAAACCAGTATGCTTACTGCAAGGAGATAGGGCATTGAGCCCAAAAATGTCCCAAGAAGGCCGGTGGGAAGGGAGGCAAGACTGACCGAGTGAGTCTTAGAGCTGAAGAACTGAGCTATTAGGGGTGTCGGGGTTCAGACCCCCTCCCCAAGCCCAAGGTAACTCTTAAAGTGGAGGGGACCCCTGTTGACTTCTTTGTTGACACCAAAGTGCAACATTCAATCCTCCGCACACCACAGGGGAGCTAGCCAACAAGAAATCCTGGGTGCAAGGGGCGACTGGCATGGGCCAGTATTCATGAACTGCCCGAAGAACAGTAGATCTAGAAATGGGCTGGGTATCCCATTCATTTATGATAATACTGGAATGCCCCTACCCTCTACTAGGCCGGGACTTGCTAACCAAGATTGGAGCCCAAATAACTTTCAGACAAGAGGGGCCCAGGTCACCGATGGTAAAGGCCATCCCATCCAGGTTTTGACTCTGAGACTGAAAAATGAATATCGTCTCCACCAGCGGGCGCCCCCAGTAGAAAGCACTGTGGACAGAGGGCCACAAAAATTCCCCACAGCTTGGGCACAGACAGGGGCAGTTGGACTGGCTGCTCACAGGTCCCCAATCCTGGTGGAGCTAAAGCCTGGAGAAGGCCCAATAAGAGTCAAGCAGTATCCTATGTCCCAGGAGGCCCGGAAGGGAATCCAGCCTCACATCAGGAGACTGCGAAGTGTAGGGGTACTAGTCCCCTGCCAATCTGCCTGGAACAGCCCCTCTCCTCCCAGTCAGAAAGCCTCACACCAATGACTATCGACTGGTGCAGGACGTCCAGGAAGTAAATAAGAGAGTCATGGATATACATCCAACTGTTCCTAACCCATACACTCTCCTAAGTTGCTTGACACCCTCTAGAGTCTGGTGTACTGTATTAGACTTGAAGGATGCCTTCTTCAGCCTGCCGCTAGCATCTCAAAGCCGACCCTTGTTTGCCTTTGAATGGCACAACCCAGAGGAGGGATACAGTGGACAACTAACCAGGATGCAACTGCCCCAAGGATTCAAGAATTCACCTACCATCTTCAACGAGGCACTGCATGAAGACCTTGGTGAGTACAGGAGAGAGCACCCCACTCTCACCCTCCTTCAGTACATAGATGACATCTTGATTGCTGCCAATACCGCTGAAGACTGTGAGCAGGGGATCAGAGACCTGCTGGCCACCCTGGGGACCTTAGGGTATCGGGCCTCTGCAAAGAAAGCTCAAATATGCCAAGAGAGGGTGAGTTACCTGGGATACATCCTGGAAGGCAGACATTGGCGGTTATCAGATGCTAGAAAAGAAACTGTCCTGAAGATCCCTGCCCCCACCCCCCGAAGAGAAGTAAGGGAGTTCCTAGGGTCGGCTGGCTATTGCCACCTCTGGATACCAAATTTTGCTGAGATCGCCAGGCCCCTATATGAAGCTACCAAGGAGGGGAAGGTATTTGAATGGACTGAAAAGGAAGAGGCTGCCTTTAATCAGATAAAGACAGCCCTCTTGGCTGCTCCGGCCCTGGGCCTGTCAGACTTTATGAAGCCCTTTCACTTCTTTGTAGATGAACACAAGGGAATAGCAAAAGGGGTTCTGACTCAGGCTTTGGGCCCCTGGAGCCGCCCAGTAGCATACTTGTCCAAGAAGCTAGATCCAGTAGCTGCCGGCTGGCGGCCGTGCCTGAGAATCATTGCAGCAACCGCGCTCTTAGTCAAGGATACCGACAAACTGACCCTAGGACAGGAGATCTGGATTACAACCCCGCATGCAATTGAGGGGGTCCTAAAACAGCCTCCTGATAGATGGATGAGCAATGCACGTATGACGCACTATCAAAGCTTGCTGCTCAATCCCCCTAGAGTAAGGTTCCATCCAAGTGCGGCACTCAACCCTGCCACCCTGCTGCCTGACCCTGACCTAGATGCCCCGCTACATGACTGTGTGGGGATCCTGGAGCAGGTGCATAGACTCAGGAAAGACTTGACTGACCAGCTCCTCCCTGATGCAGAGCCTCCTGGTTCACGGATGGAAGCAGCTTCATGCAAGACGGGTGTAGCTATGCGTCTGCAACAGTGGTCACCGACACGGACACTATGGGCGGAGACTCCGCCCCTTGGGGCATCAGCTCAGGGAGCAGAACTCATTGCACTCACCAAGGCACTGACACTGGGGGCTGGGAAACGGCTTAACGTCTACACAGATAGCTGTTATGCATTTGCTACACCTCATGTTCACGGGGCGATCTATCAGGAGAGAGGCTTTTGACAGCAAAGGGACGAACAATAAAGAATAAACAATTCCTGACCTGCTTGCGGCCTTGTGACTCCCCATTAAGCTAGCCATTATCCACTGCCAAGGGACCAGAAGGCAGATGACCCAGTGGCAAGAGGTAACCAAAAGGCTGATCAGGCAGCCAAAGCAGTGGCCTTCACTTTGGTTCCTACTATGGCCTTACAACTACCAGACCCCGGGGTCCCAGTCTTGCCAGATCAGCCTGGGTACTCTCAGGAAGAGCTGCAGCGGATCAGGAGGCTTCCCCACGTCCAGGAAATTAAAGGATGTTGGTACACACCAAACAAGGAGCTCATACTACTGGACTGGCTTGGGATTACAGTGTTAGAACGCATGCACCAGTCCACTCACCTGAGGGACACAAATTAAAGGACTTAATCTGACACGCCAGAATTAAGATCCACCAACAGGACATCAAAATAGAGCAGGTTGTATCCACCTGCAAGACTTGTCAACTCACAAACTCGAGAACCAGGCCGAGTGAATAAGGAACCCAGCTCAGAGGAACCAAGCCTGAAGCACAATGGGAGGTCGACTTCACTGAAATTAAACCAGGAAAGTATGGCTATAAATATTTTTTAGTATTTGTAGAGTAGAAGCATATCCAACTAAGCATGAAACAGCTCAGAAGGTAGCTAAGAAGCTGCTGGAAGACATCTTGCCCAGGTACGGTTTTCCCGCTTAGATAGGGTCGGACAATGGACCAGCCTTTGTCTCGCAGGTAACACAGGCAGTGGCCAAGGCCATTGGGGCAAATTGGAAATTACATTGTGTTTATAGGCCCCAAAGTTCAGGGCATGTAGAAAGAATAATAGAACTCTAAAAGAGACCCTTACCAAATTGACCATGAAGACTGGTGGGGACTGGGTGGCTCTCCTTCCATATGCCCTTAACCAGGTTAGGAACTCCCTCTATATCCTAGGTTTTACTCCTTATAAAATCATGTTTGGCCGGCCACCCCCTGTTATCCCTAACCTTAAAGCCGAATTTCTTGCAGAATTTGAAAGTCAAAAACTGTTTCTTTCCCTGAGAGGGCTCCAGAGGGCGCACAAGGACATTTGGCCTCGTCTCTGCACCATCTACAAAACCAGCATAAGCCCGGGGACTGGGTCTATGTCAAGAGACATTGCCGGGAGACCCTTGAGCCACATTGGAAGGGTCCCTACGTTGTGGTGCTGACGATCTTCACCGCCCTCAAAGTAGACAGCGTTGCAACCTGGGTCCATCACACTCACTCGCCCAGTCAACTCCTCTGCAATCCAAGAGGACTTCATCGCACAATGGAACATCGGCCAGGACCAGGGCAACCTGCTCAAGCTCAAGCTGCGGTGCACTCGACCTGAGAAACGCAGCATGTCTCAACGTGTGTCCCAAGACAAGGGGGAAATGAAAGGACAAAGCAGAAACAAACTCTCCTCTATCTTGTCCTATAGGGCTGGGCCCCCTGCCTAAACCCCCTACCTTTTCTGAGAGTGGCCACAGGTGTGCCAGCAATGTCCTAACTTCCCCGACCACCACCCGAATGGACCAATGAAGCTCCAGGAACACAGTGACCAATCTTTGTAACCCTCGTCACTTCCCTAAGCCCTCCCAATATCTTAACCCCATATAACTGATTGTTCTTCTGGGGCACACTCTCTCGCCTCCTGCGCCAGAAAGAGGCTGGGAGCCAAACCCAGGTTTGAATAAAGACTGCTTTTGCACCGGAAAAAGGCTCCCTGGTGGTTCATTATTGGGGACCCCGAACTCTGGGCATAACAGGGCCTCAGCAGGGCCAGAAGCAGCCAGGGCCCAGGGTCTCTGGTCCGTGTCTGCAAGGGCCAATCCAGTGTCCACTGCTTAACTTGTGTTCCAGCTGCAGAGACTCAGTTATGGCAGGGGGTCCGCAAGGTGAGTGCAAGGAAACCAAGAGGGACCCAAATCCAAGAAGCACAGGGAATAAACTCCTTTGTTTGGGAGCTTATGTGTTCCCAAAGTGTCACAGGCTGGCATTGTCTCTGCCTATCCTGGCCAATTCATGGTTCCCCAGCCATGACTGACAGGCAAGTACCCTCCCTTGTCACCCCATCGTCACTGCACATGTCTGTCTCCCCTTGGTTAAACCCCTTCTCCCAGTGATTCTGCAGGAGACAGGATGGTGGCTTCCTGGGGAAGCTGCCCAAATGGCATGCCTAGCATGTCTGCCTCCCTCTGCTTCTTTTCTATGATTAATAACAGTATCACCTCCAAGCCATTCATCCCATCACACACAGAGGGCACCTCGGAGGGCTTCGCCAGCAAAGGAGAGCCCTGACACCTTCATTCAAGGCCCACGGCCCCACTGTGCCCACAGGGCATCTGGAAAACCTGCCCTCTCCAATGGATGAATCAGCACCCTCCTTTCTCTTCCTCCGCAGTCAGTCGCATTTCTCTGGTGAATTAGTCAGGGCTCAGAGTGAGGCCCTCAGTCTCACAGACTCAGATTCATTCTGGCAGAGCCCCTTTCTGTGAATACCTGACTGCAAAGAATGGGAGCTTTATAGGTGATTGGCTCAGTAACAGAGATAATCCACTTAAAATAATAGCGAAACTCTCAAAGTATCAAACACTGAAGTCGCCCTGACAGCCTATTTTATCCATTAGAAACAAAGTTCCAGAAGGCTGGGGGTACGCAGCTCTCTGCCACAGATCTGTAACCCAGCTCGGGCTGCTCCTGCTTGCTCTCACACATTTCCCAGCCTCCTAAAACTATCACCTTGAGCACTGGGCTTGTGTCTACTCATGGTTGGGTTACTAACACAGAGCTGGCACGGAGTGACCCTAAAAATGTCAAAACAAATTTCTGTCCACACCACTAAAGGATATAAACCATAAATCACCTGCTTCCTACGTGGGAACTTTTCCTGCAGTGATAGAACATGACATGACATTACAAATGACTTCCCTGTCGCTTAAGCAATCTGTGCCCCACTGTCCACAGAACAGGACTAGGGTGTGAACAGCTAAGGAGGCCCCTGGAACTGGCCCGCCTGCCTATGTGGCCCTGATCCTTTCAAGCTCTGTGCACAGGATACAGGTATTTCAGAGTGACATTTTACCAAATTCCCTTGTAACTGCTGACCCAAAGGAGACTAGAGCTTCCAAAAAGAACTCGTGGTTAATGGACTGAAATTCACAATCAGATCTAAGGTGCTGTTTGCAGAGGCCTCGCATGCTGCTCTTCCGAGAAAGCCGCTGCAGTGCCTCCACGCTCTGGGCCAGCCCAGGTAAGAGAGCTCCTGGATCCAAATTCAAACATTAGGATTAAGACTTTCCCAATCAATCCCAGCTACACAGCTATGCTTGTCTGCATTTTACCAACCAATGAAAGTGGCTCCATTCCAACTAATGAGGACAGTGCCTTTTGGATCAGTCAAATCCAGGATTCAGAGTTCTTATTTGCATAGAAATGGGTCAATCAAGGATGCTCTACATACGTCAGCCTCTCCTCTGACTCACGAAGTGCACTTCCCTTTCTCATCAGACTGTTTCTCTGATGAAGCTGCAACAGCAGAGAAGAATGGAGCTGTCTTGCAGGCCAGAGTTGCCTCGCCCGAGATCACAGCCCTGAGCTCCCCAAGGCCTTGCTGGACCACACAGCCAAGCTCTCCCACAACCAAGCTGGTTCACAATTCAGCTGTTTGTACCCCAAATTGCAGATTCTTGTTGGCGTTGAATTGGTAACAAACTTTAGTTGATAACAAACAGCAAACAGATTAAGTAACTTGCAAAGTTTATATTATTATGACTTAGAAATTGCTTTCATTTTGTTTTGAGAGCATCAACTTTCCATTTAAACTGTAAAGGATATAGGACGGTGTTTCACTTTAGGATTCTTTGCTTAGATGTGTTGCTTAAATACTGATACTTACAATCAAAATAAAAATACATGCAAAATACAATAACAACACTAATATGTGATTTGTGTATAATACTTCATGGTTTACAGCATACATTATTTTTACTTGACCTGCTCCACAAACCTTTGATGAGAACGATCAGTGACTGACAATTAGAGATCATTAGAGTGACTTGCCTAAGACCATGCAACAGGCAAATGGCCAGGATAATTCTAGTTTTCCCAACACCTAGTCCAGCACTCTTTTTTCCTACTTGCCCTGCCTTTTCACACACATTCTCTGATAGCAATTCTAGATTTCTGTGGATATTGGAAACATCATATTGATGTATTTCATCATCCCCAGAATTGGATGATATTAATTTGTGGTGATGCATAAGTGTTGGGTCCCTAGTGTGTGGAAATCACTAAACTAAAAGCTGTAGGAGAGACCAAGAGAAGTTGATTAAAATGTGAACTGGTCTGTTTGGACACCATGTTCTTTGTCCATTGAAGTATAATTTTAAAGTGACTCTTTTTGGTGTAGTTTTATGAGCCTTAATTCACACATACAGTTAGTTGTGCAACTACCCCCTCAGTCAAAGTATTAAATAGGTTCTTCGCCTCAAAAAATTCCTTTATGCTCCTTTATAGTCAAACCTCAGTGAGGCCCCTATAGTTTCGCCTTTTCCAAAATGTTCTATCAGTGCAATCACACAGTACATTGCCTCCTGGGTCTGCTTCTTTCACTTAGCACAGTGCTCAGGATGAATCATGCTTTGTCACTACTAGTAGTTTCATGGCTGGATTGTACTCCACTATAGGGATGTATTATATAGCTTTTCTGTCATTCTGGTAAATTAGGGACATTTGGAATGTTTCCAGTTTTTGTTGATTATGAATAAAGTTAATGTAAACATTCATGAACAGGTTTTCGTGTGAATAAATTCACAATAATGAGAATGCTGAATTCACAGTGCACTCTCGCCCTCGAAGCCTTCCTGCCTTTGTTGGCTGGGTTATTATGTTTTAGTTTCATCTAGTCAACTAATCGTAGGCCAAGCACCACATGCTGGGGCCTCGGTTTCCAGCAAAGCGAAGTGCACCAGCAAGACCAGGACAGGGTGTGTGCTGCCTAGCACTCTGCCCACTCCTGAGCCTGGCCCTCTCCCTCCCCTTCCTCCTGCGCAGATGTCTGGCTGCTTCTCTGCCTGTGCAGTTGCTCCCCATCACCATTCCTTTTCTTTCCATTCCACTTTGCATCTGTCTTCTACGCACACCCTGCCAATGACATCTTCAGATAGGCCTCTGACACTTTCTGCCTTAACCCTGAGGGTGCACAGATACAGGATTATGATCCCCATTTTATAGATGTGGAAACTGAGGCCCAAAGAAGTGCAGTGACTAAGAAATGAGGTAACATTTTCCGATCACCCAGAACCATATGAAAGTAGGTCTCCATCAACATTTTATTGTTCCTTCTCTTCATGTGAGAAAACGAAGCTCAGATAGGAGAGACCACCTATCCAAGTCACACAGCTGGGAGTGAGAGAGCGGGTACTGGGCTCAGAGCACCTCATGGCAGGATGCTGCCCACACAAGGTCTTACCACATGCTGCACAGCCAGCTCTCCAGGCTGACTCCTGGCCTGCACTATCCCTGACTGCTGGACAGAGATGATGCAAAGGTGACAGGGCCTGGGCAAGGCACGGGTGCCCGTGAGCACCAAGAACTGCAGCATGGAGGGCGGCATGCCCGACCTCCCTCCACATTCCATGATGAGGCTTCCCAAGGAGCAGAGCAGGGGCCTGGAGCCTCTGGTGTCAGCATGGGGGTGGAAGAAGAGAAGCAGACCTCTGGTCAACTCAGCTCAGGTATTTCTGGGTCTCAGGGCCCCACTCCTCCCATTGCATTGGTGTGGTTTTAGCTATAAGGCGATTGAAGGCCGCAGTTCCCCACCTAGAGTAAGAATGGGTGTTTCTCTACAAAATCACCCTGACTCCAAGGATGCCTGTAGTCCTGGTTAGACCACAGGAAGAGCCTTTTAGGTTTCCACTGGCCTGGAAGGCTCTCGGCATTGAGAGTGAACCCTGAAGCCAGGAGAGGAAGGCCCTGGAATGCTGAGGAGTGTTGTCTGCCAGCAAGACATTCAATGTGAGACAGAGCTACTGAAAACTAACCTTTCTCCTTTGAACTGTGGGAGGAAACGTATTAAAATGATAACTATTGTTTATTGAGCATTTGCTATATGCCAACCATTATACAGAGCTCTTTACACAGTTTCTTAGTTCTCATAAGCATCCCTATTTTGCAGATTAAGAAATGGGCAATTACCAAGGTTCAGTTACCTCCACATCTGACTCAGGGCACTCAGGATCGAAACCAGACCTCGGGCTGCATGGCCACACACTCAGCATCATCATGTGTGCAGCTGGGCCTCTGCCCACAGCCTCTACAGGAACAGAGAAATGGTCCCTTAGCCTCACCCTGGCACTGGAGAAGCAATGTCATGTGGGCTCTTCTAAAGGCCTGAAGCTGAGCTGAGACCGGTTTGGCTCAGTGGATAGAGCGTCGAATGAAAGATCCCAGGTTCGATTCTGGTCGGGGGCATATGTATCTTGCTTGCAGGCACGTCTCCAGTGTGGGGCGTGCAGGAGGCGGCTGATTGATGTCTCTCTCTCATCGATGTTTCTGACTTTCTATCCCTCTCCTTTCCTCTCTGTAGAAAATCAATAAAATATATTTTTAAAGGCCTGGAGCTAAGGCCCAGGGGCTGGTATTCCCAGGCATTACTATTTGTCCTGGGAAATTCACCAAGGCTCTTACCTCCAGCCCATGCATGCCTGTCTTATTTACTAAGGAGAACATAGGTGGTCTAAAGAACATGTAGACGTTCCACACTGAGATCTTCATATCTCTGAGAAAACCTTTCTGAGGATGAAAAATTTGTCAGGCAGCAGCTCTCATTCTGAATGAAGATCCACTGTGGAGATCTCATCAGAGAGGAAAAATTCCAAATAAAAAACTGGGCAGAGAAAGACAGAGCAAAACGTAAAAGATCATTTGTTTGCATTCAACCTATTCCTTTCCTAGTGAGCACTTTCACCCCAAACCCGCCTCCAACACATGCAGCCAGTCTCCTGCAGTGGTGGCCAGTCTCCCTCAGCTGTGCCAGTCTCTTGCAACTGTGCGAGTGCAGGTGCAAGAGTTACTGGGATGATGATTTCCAAGGTCATGCGTAGCATGGAGGAGAGCCACTCTTTCCAGCAGCTGCACTGTTCCCTTCTCCCCGAGCTCTCCCCGGGCAGAAGGAGAAGTAGCAAGAGCCTTTGGCAACCAATGCACAGGGTCAAGTCCTGTGATTCCAGTTACCAATCACATGGTCCAGCATCTCAGTCAGCCTCTCAGAACCCATCTCCTCATGCAAACACTGAAGATGATAATAATCAGCACCTGGTAAAGGCATCCATAAAAACCTAATTTCATGTTAAATGAATAAAGACTAAAACTTACTCTCTGGGATAAACCAAGATGGTGGCATAGGTAAACAACTAAACTGCTGCTTCACACAACAATATCAAAACTACAATTAAAAGACAAAATGGACACCATCCAGAACCACAGGAAAGCTGGCTGAGTGGAAATACAACTAGAAGGAAAGATGAAAGCACATTGAGATTCAGAGAGGCTGCAAAAGGCTGAGAAACAGAGATGCGCAAGTGCGTGGAGAGGACAGGCGGCTGAGTGCATAGCTGACTTTCTAAAGCAGGAGGGAGACAAGCACCTGACTGCGCTGAACTCCAGTTCCAGGTGAGTTTCTGGGAACCCAGATTCATTTGGGTAGAAAATGGACTGTTAGGAAAAAAGAAAGCACACTGAGACTCAGGGGAGCTGCAGAGGCAGAGGTCCGGAGGCACTTGTGCGCAGAAAGGACTGACTGTTGAATGCACAGGTGGCTGAGTGCATGGCTGGCTTTCTAAAGCAGGAAGGAGACAAAAGCTCCCAACTGTGCTGATCTCCAGTTCTGGGCGAGATATTGGGAACCCAGACTCATTCAGGGAGAAACTGCACTGTCTGGCAGCGGGCGAAACTCGAGGGCGGCTCTTTCTCAGAGGTGCTTACAGCAATTACTGAGGGACACTGAAACCCAGGGACCTCATAGGGCAGGGCTGATTCGAAGCCAAGGCTATCTGCCCCACCCAGAGACTCTGCCCAATCCAAGCTGAACACAGAGGCTTTTGCAATTTTGCAAGTCTTATCCCATAAAGGTGCTGGAGAGCACAGAAGTTCTCCCATCATAGACGCAGCTGATTCTCATAGCCAATTGGCCCGAAGGTCAATTCCTCCCAGTGATGCCAACAATAATCAAGACTTAAATACAACAAAGCTGTACACATAGTTCACAAAGAGGTGCTCGAGGAGTGTCCACCTCAGGTAACTGGAGAGGCTGAGCCACTGGGCCATATACATCACCTAGCACACATAGCTACTCTACCAACTCAGGGAAGCAGCGAAAATGTGGAGACAAGGAAACAGTTCACAAATGAAAGAAATGGAGGAAAGCAAACGATTGGATATAGAATTTAAAACCATGGTTAGAAGGTTTTTCAAAAATTTCCTAGAAAAGGCCGATAAATTTAGTGAGACCCAAGAGGAGATGAAAAAGGACCAACTGGAAATTAAACATACCCTGACTGAAATATAAAATATTATATAGAGTCCTAACAGCAGACTGGAGGAATGCAAGAATCAAGTCAAAGATCTGAAATACAAAGAAGAAAAACACACTCCACTGGGAAAACAAAAAGAAAAAAGAATGCAAACATTGGAAGACAGTGTAAAGAGCTTCTGGGACAACTTCAAATGTACCAACATCAGAATTATGGAGGTACGGAGAATGCAAGAGGGCAGCATAGGTAAACACCTACACTGCTGCCTCGCACAACAATTTCAAAACTACAACTAAAAGAACGGACATCATCCAGAACCACAGGAAAGCTGGCTGAGTGGAAATTCTTCAACTAGAAGGAAAAAGAGGGGCTCACAGAGACCCAGAGAAGCTTCAAAAAGCTGAGGTACAGAGACGCACATGTGGAGATGCCGGAGAACCTGGATGGCTTTCTCTGGCAGGAAGGAAACAGAGACTCTCAAAGGCATTGAACCCCTTATCCTACGACACTAAAACCCAGATCCAGCAGAAACTCATATGGGGGAGTTTGGACTCTGTAAAGGGAGAGGTGCACGAAAATTTAGGGGAGTCGTAAAAGACCAGAGGCCTGGTGGCGCACACGGCACTGTGTGCAGAGGACAGACTACTGATTGTGTCGCTGGCTTTTGCGAGTGGGCGGGAGACAGACCCTCCCAACTGTGCCACTTCTGACTCCACTAAGCCCCAGTTTCGGGTGAAACCCTGAGGACCCAGACTCGTGTGGTGCCGGAGCGCAGGGAAGCCAGAGGGGCAGCAGTCTAGAGGCAGTGACCACGCGCGCGAGAGCACAGGGACCGCTCCAGCGATTACCCAATCATGTGAGACTCAGGGGCCGTGGAGGGTGGAACCTACTGGAAGGCAAGGCGGTCCCTTAAGCCCTGAGACTCCACCCATCCCAACCTCAACAGAGAGGCTTTTGTGGTTTTGCAAATCTGGTATCATAAGGGTGAATCCAACACAGAAGTTCTCTCGGCATAGTGAAAATGAAGGGAAGGGATCACAAACAAAAGAAATGGAGGAAAACAAATGACTGGATATAGAGTTCAAAACCACGCTTACAAGGTTTTTCAAGAATATCCTAGAAAAGTTGGATAAAGTTAGTGAGACCCAAGAGGAGATGAAAAAGAACCAACTAGAGATGGAAAAGATACAACTAGAGATGGAAAAGGACCAACTAGAGATGGAAAAGGTCCAACTAGAGATGAAAAAGGACCAACTAGAAATTAAACATACACTGACTGAAATAAAAATATTATACAGAGTCCTAACAGCAGACTAGAGAAAGGCAAGAATCAAGTCAAAAATATGAAATATAAAGAATCAGAAAACACTCAACTGGAAAAGCAAGAAGAAAAAAGAATCCAAAAATGTGAAAATAATGTAAGAAGCCTCTGGGACAGCTTCAAGCATACCAACATCAGAATTGTGGGGGTTCCAGAAGAAGAGAGAGAGCAAGTTACTGGAAACCTATTTCAAGAAATAATGACTGAAAACTTCCCACATCAGGTAAAAGAAATAGACTTACAAGTCCAGGAAGCATACAGAACCCCATATAAAAGGAATCCAAAGAGGACTACACCAAGACACATCATAATTAAAATACCAAGAGCAAAAGACAAAGAGAGAATATTAAAAGCAGCAAGAGAAAAACAGTTAATTACCTACAAGGGAGCACCCATACGACTGTCAGCTGATTTCTCAACAGAAACGATGCAGGCCAGACGGGAGTGGCAAGAAATATTCAACGTGATGAATAGCAAGAACCTACCACCAAGAATAATCTATCCAGCAAAGCTATCATTCAGAATTGAAGGTCAGATAAAGAGCTTCACAGATAAGAAAATGCTAAAGCAGTTCATCACTGCCAAACCAGTATTTATGATATGCTGAAAGGTTTACTTTAGGAAGAGGAAGAAAAAGCAAAAGGTAAAGATAAAAATTATGAACAACAAATACATATCTATCAACAAGTGTATCTAAAAATCAAGTGAATTAAAAATCTGATTAACAGAATAAACTGGTGAATGTAATAGAATCAGGAGCATAGAAAAGGAGTGGACTGACAATTCTCGGGGAAAGGGGTGTGGGAGGTGCGAGAAGAGATTGGACAAAATTCTTACACCTATGGATGAGGACAGTGCAGGGAGAGGGTGGGGTGGGAACCAAAAGGAGGGGAGCTATGGGGAGAAAAGAGTGGAACAATTATAATAATATGAACAGTAAAGATTTATTAATTTAAAAAAATAAAAAATAAAACTTTGCCCCTAATATCAAACATGAGACAAGGTGGGGGTGAAAGAGCAACCAAAGGACGTGTATGCATGCACATGAATATAACCAATGGACATGGACACCAGGGGATGTGGGCATGGTTGGGGATGGGAGTGGCTAGGGAGAGGTCAGTGCCGGGGAAGGAGACTCATGTAATTCTTTTAACAATAAAGAACTAAAAAAAAAAAAACAATGAGACAAGGATATCTGCTCTTGCCATTTCTGTTCAACACTAGAGGCCCAGTGCACAAAATTTGTGCACGGGGTGGAGGGAGTCCCCTCAGCCCATCCTGCATCCTTTCCAATCAGGGACCCCTTGGGGGATGTTCAACTGCCGGTTTAGGTCCAATCCCGGGAATCAGGCCGATCCTGGCAGTTGGACATCCTTCTCACAATCCTGGACCACTGGCTCCTAATCAGTCATCCCTAATTTTCCCCCTCCCCATTGGCCTGATTGCCCCTCACTGCCTCTGCGTGCCAGCCTGGTCACCCCTAACTGCCCCTCCCTGCCAGCCTGGTCACCTCTTACTGCCCCCTTTGCTGTCATGGTCACACACCTGCCCCACCCCTGCCAGCCTGGTCACCCCATGCAGCCTGCTTGTTCAGTTGTTTGGGCGTCCCTCACTAATCCCTCTCTCCGACTGGTTGTAAGCAACCATCTTGTGAGGGAGTGAGAGTCAATTTGATATTACCTCTTTATTATACAGGATTACACTGGAGGTGCCAGCCAGGGCAATTAGGCAAGAAAAAGGAAAACATATTGGAAAGAAGTAAATCTGTTTCTGTTTGCAAATGACATGACCTCTCAGATAGAAAATTGCAAGGAATTCACAAACACTAAAGCCAACTATTTGAGCTAACAAACAAGTTTAGCAAAATTGCAGGCTACAAGGTCACATACAAAATTGGTAGTGTCTCTGTATATTAGCAATGAACAAACAACCAAGAGAGAAACTAATAAAACAAGTTCACTTACAATAGCACCAAAAAAATAAACTAGTTAATTTTTTTCATTCTGGAAAAAAATGGGTAGAAGACCTGAAAAGACATTTCCCCAAAAGACATTTTTTTTTATCCTCACCCGAGGATATGTTTATTGGTTTTTAGAGAGGAAAGGGGAGCAACATTTTTGTGAGAAATATCAATCAGTAACCTCCTATATGCACCCCAACGGGGGATCAAACCCATGACCTAAGTATATGCCCTAACCAATTGAACCCACAACCCTTTGGTGCACAGAATGATGCTCCAATCACCTGGGTCACCTTGCCTGGGGAGTAACACTCACTTTAAGTTAAGTACAGTATTATCTTAGTTTCAGGTGAACAACAGAGTGATTTTGTTGGACACAGTGGTTCCGTGCTGCCTGTCCTTCAGGCATGTTTATTACAATCCTGCTGGCAGTGTAGGGGAGCAATCCGTCACCCTGGAAATTCTGCTCTGACCCCTGGCCAGTTGACCAGTTACACACACGAGGGAGAAGATAGCTACATGTAACTGCAGTGCAATAAGGCCAGGGGCAGGAGGGTCTGCAGTCAGACTGCAGGAGCTGAGTCCAATGACAAGATGGCTTATCTGCTGTGATGTGACACAGCTCAGCCCGTTCCTGGGATGAGAGGCTGATCAGTGTTCCTGAGAGAAACTCCCAAGGGGGTCAGGATCTAGGTGCAGCAACCAAATCAAAGCATGTCCTGTCCTTGTCTGTTCTCAAGATGTATTTCTTCTCTGAGTAGTGGACCCATTGAGGCATCTTATCTTTTTACAGTCTGTTTCATCTGTAAGTAAATTTCTTATCTGCACTGAGTAAGGTGAACAATTGTTAGACAACTATGGCTCCGTCCTCATTACATGCCTTCCCTGCTACCAACTTCATATTCCTGTACCTTAGAAAGTGCTCACCATCACCATACAAAGTTATTGCAGTTTTATTGACTGTATTCCCTATGCCGCACCTTAAATCTTTGTGTTTTATTTTTGTTATAAGTCTGTACCTCTTTTTTAAAAAAAAAAAATATATATATATATATTATTGATTTTTTACAGAGAAGAAGGGAGAGGGATAGGGTTAGAAACATCAATTAGAGAGAGACATCGATCAGCTGCCTCCTGCACGCCCCCTTCTGGAGATGTGCCCTCAATCAAGGTACATGCTCTTGACCAGAATCAAACCTGGGACCTTTCAGTCCACAGCCAACACTCTATCCACTGAGCCAAACCAGTTTTGGCAAATTTGTACCTCTTAATCCCCTTCACTTTTTTGCCAATCCCCCACTGCCCAACCCTTGGGCAACTATTAGTTTGGACTCTTCGTGGATGAGTCTGTCTGTTTTGTTTGTTTAGTTTTTTAGTTTCCACATATAAGTGTAATGAAATCATATTTGTCTTTCCATGACATCTCACTTAGCATGACATCCTCCAGGCCTGTCTACCCATGTTGCTTCTGTATCATGGCTCTTGTAAATAATGCTGTGTGAACATAGGGGTGAGCTATCTTTTCAAATTAGTGTTTTTGTTTTCTTCAGATAAAAGCCCAGAATTGAAACTGCAAAATTGTATGGTACTTCTGTTTTGTTTGTGGAAACTTCATACAGTTCTCCACAGTAACAGTGCAATTTGCAATCCTACCAACAGTGCACAGGAACTGTAGTCCACATCCACCAACACTTGTTTCTTTTTATTTTCTTTTCCTTTTTTTTGTTTTGATTTAATAAATCTTTATTTTTCAGATTATTACATTTATTCCTCTTTTTTCCCCCCATAGCTCCCCTCTACCCAGCTCCCAACCCTCCCTCTGCCCTTACCTCCCCCCATATTGTCATCATCCATGTGTATGATTTTTGTCCAGTCTCTCCCTGTACCCCCTTCACCCTATTCCCCCTGAGAATTGTCAGTCCACTTTCTTTCTATGCTCCTGATGTTATTATATTCACCAGTTTATTCTGTTCATCAGATTTTTAATTCACTTGATTTTTAGATTCACTTGTTGATAGATATCTATTTGTTGTTCATCATTTTTATTTTTACCTTTTTTTTCTTCTTCCTCTTCTTAAAGAGTACCAATCAGCATTTCATATAATACTGGTTTGGTGTTGATGAACTACTTTAGTTTTTTCTTGTCTGTGAAGCGCTTTATCTGACTTTCAATTCTGAATGACAGTTTTGCTGGGCAGAGTAATCTTGTTTGTAGGTTCTTGCTATTTTTCACTTTGAATATTTCTTGCCACTCCCATCTGGCCTGCATAGTTTCTGTGGAGAAATCAGCTGACAATCGTATGGGTGCTCCCTTGTAGGTAATTAATTGTTTTTCTCTTGCAGGTTTTAATATTCTTTGTCTTTTGCTCTTGGCATTTTAATTATGATGTGTCTTGGTGTAGTCCGCTTTGGATTCCTTTTATATGGGGTTCTGTGTGCTTCCTGGACTTGTAAGTCTATTTCTTTCACCAGATGGGGGAAGTTTTCAGTCATTATTTCTTCAAATACGTTTCAGTATCTTGTTCTCTCTCTTCTTCTGGCACCTGCATAATTCTGATGCTGGTACACTTGAAGTTGTCCTAGAGGCTCCTTATACTATCTTCACATTTTTTTATTCTTTTTTCTTTTCCAGTGGTGTGTGTTTTTCTTCTTTGTATTTCAAATCTTTGACTTGATTCTTGCATTATTCTAGTCTGCTGTTAGGTTTCTGTATAGTATTTTTTTATTTCAGTCAGTGTATATTTAATTTCTAGTTGGTCCTTTTTCATCTTCTCTTGGGTCTCACTAAATTTATCGGCCTTTTCTAGGAAATTCTTGAAAAACTTTATAACCGTGGTTTTGAACTCTATATCCAGTCATTTGTTTTCCTCCATTTCTTTCATTTGTGATCTGTTCATCTCCGCAATTTTTCTGCTTCCCTTAGTTGCTAGAGTAGCTATGTGTGCTAGGTGTCCTATATGGCCCAGTATCTCTGCCTCCCCAGTTACCTGAGGTACATCCCTTTGTGGATTGTGTGTATAGCCTTGTTGTAGTTAAGTCTTGATTGTTGTTGGTATCCTGGGGGGAATTGACCTCCAAGCCAATTGGTTGTGAGGATCAGCTGTGTTTACATTGGGAGAACTTCTGTGCTGGAGTCAGCCTTATGATACAAGACTTGCAAAATTGCAGAAGCCTCTGTGTTCAGCTTGGATGGGGCAGAGTCTCAGGGCTGAACAGAAAGCCTTGGCTTCCCATCAGCCCTGCCCTATGCAGCCCCTGGGTCTCAGTGTCCCTTGGTAATCGCTGTAGCCTCTCTGTGCACACATGGGCACACCTCCAGGCCTCTGCCTTCTGGCTCCCGTGAGTTTCCATGTGCTGCAGGAACCTGTATGAGTCTGGGTTCCCAGGGTCTTGCCCGAAACTGGGGTTCAATGCAGTCAGAAGTAGATTCAGCACATTTGGGAGGTTCTGTCTCCCTTCTGCTAGAGAAAGCCAGCGGCACAATCAACAGTCAGCCCTCTATGTGTGCACTCACATTCGCGTGCCTCCAGACCTCTGCCTTTTCGCAGCTCCCCTAAGTTTCTGTGCACTCCTCCCTTTTCCCAACAGTCCAAACTCCTTACATATGAATCTCTGGGGAACTGGGATTCAGTGCAGTCAGTTCTAGGGTTCAGTGCAGTCAGGAGTTTCTGTCTCCCTCCCACTAGAGCAGCAGTTCTCAACCTGTAGGTCACGATGAGCCTAAGACCATTGGAAAACACAGATATTTACATTACAATTCATAACAGTAGCAAAATTCCAGTTATGAAGTAGCAATGAAAATAATTTTATGGTTGGGGGTCACCACAACATGAGGAACTGTATTAAAGGGTTGCAGCATTAGAAAGGTTGAGAACCACTGCACTAGAGGAAACCAGCCAGGCACTCCGCCATCCGTCCTCTCTGTGTGTGTGTCTGCATTCCTCAGCTTTTTGTAGCTCCTCTGAGTCTCTGTGGGCCCCTCTCTTTCCTTCTAGTTGTAGAATTTCCACTCAGCCAGCTTTCCTGTGATTCTGGATGATGCCCATTCTGTCTTTTAGTTGTAGTTTTGAAATTGTTGTGCGAGGCAGCAGTTTAGGTGTTTACCTATGCCGCCATCTTGGTTTCTCCTTCAACACTTGTTTGTGATTTGAGCCAGCCATCTGACAGCTGTGAGATGACACCTTGTGGTAGTTTTACAAGCATTTCCCTAGTGATTAGGGATATTGAGCATATTTTCATATGTCACTTTGCCATCCATGTCTTATTTGGGGAAATGTCTTTTCAGGTTTTAATTGAAAATCTTTTTTTATGCAGAGTTTTATACATTTTTATATATTTTAGATACCAACCCATTATCAGTACATCATTTGCTAATATCTTCCTTCATTCAGGAGTTTGACATTTTGTTTTGTTGGTGGTTCCTTTCACTGTGAAAAGTGTTGTGGTTTAATGTAATTCCACCTGTTTATTATTTATTTTGTTGCCCTTGTCAAAGGAGACACATCCAAAAACGTATTTCTAAGACTGATGTCAGAAAGTTTCCTCCTGTTTTCCTCTAGGAGTTTTATGGTTTCAGGTTTTAAATTTAAGTCTTTAATCCATTTTGAGATATTTTTTTTAATACAGTGTAAGAAAGTGGTACAGTTTAAAATTTTTTGCATGTAGCTGTCCTGTTTTCCCAACATCATTAGTTGAAGACCTTCCCCCGTTGTACATGCTTACCTTCTTTGTTATAAACTTAATTGATTATAAAAGTGTGGGTTGATCCTGCCAATTGCTCAGTGGTTAGAATACCAGCCCTCTTGTCTAATGGTCGCAGGTTTGAGTCCTGGTCAAGGGCACATACCTAGGTTGCAGTTTCAATTCCAGGCCCCAGTCAGGGTGCATGTGCGAGACAACCAATCAATGTGTCTCCCTTTCTTTCCCTTCCCTTCCCTTCTTTTCTCTTCCCTTCCTTTCTCTTCTTTTCCCTTCCTTTCCCTTCCCTTCTCTCCCCTCCCTTTCCTTCCCCTTTCTTCTCTCTTCCTTTCCCTTCCCTTATATTCCTTTCCCTTATCTTTTCTCTCTCTCTCTCTCTGTTTCTTTCTTCATCCCCTCCTCCCTTCCCTCTCTCTCTGAAATCAATGGGAAAATATCATTGGGTGAGGATTAACAACAACAATAAAAAGATAAGGCCTGACCAGTGTGGTTCAATGGTTCAGTATTGATCTATGAACCAGGAGGTCATGGTTCAATTCCCCATCAGGCCACATGCCTAGGTTGGGGGCTTGATGCCCAGTAGGGGATGTGTGGGAGACAGCCAGTAAACAATTATCTCTCATCATTGATGCTTCTCTCTCTCCCTGTCCCTTCTTCTCTGAAATAAATAAAAATATAGTGGTACCTCGAGATACGAGTTTAATTCGTTCCGTAACCTTGAGGCGTGGGAAACTATGAGACGCTCGAGTCACGGTAAACTAGTTGGTGGTGTGCAGCGGCCGATCCAAGCTATTACTCGTATCTCAACTGTTGCTCGTATTTCAAAGCAAAAATCGCTCGCTTGATGGCTCGTATCTCAAAAATCTCATATGTTAGGGCACTCGTATCTCAAGGTACCACTGTATATGGGTGTGTGTGTGTTTTAAGGAAGGTTTATTTCTGAGGTCTTAATTTGTTTCCATTGACCTGTTTTTGTGCAAGTACGATACTGTGTTGGTTACCATAACTTTTGAATATGCTTTAAAATCAGGGAGAGTGAGCTCTCTAACTTCAATTTCATTTACTTGTCTTTATTACTTCCTTCTCCTAACTTTAGACTTTTTAATATGAATTTATTAGGGTGACGCTAGTTAACAAAATTATACTGCTTTCAGGTGAACAACTCTACAACACATCATCTGAATACTGTATTGTTTGTTCACCACCCCACTTCAAATATCTATCCACCACCATTTAGCCCCCCCATATCTTCCTCCACTGCCCCAACCTTCTCTCCCCACACTATTGTCCATGTCCATGAGGTATTACCATTTTTCCCTCAATCTTTCTCCCCTCCCCCCCCAAACCTACACCCTACCCTATCCTGGAGAGCTGTCAGCCTGCTCTCTAACTATGAGCCTATCTCTATTTTGCTTGTTAGTTCATTTTGTTCATTAGATTCCACATGAGTGAAATCACATGGTACTTGTCTTTTTCTGACTAGCTTATTTCACTTAGTGTAATGCTCTCCAGGTCCATCCATGCTGTTGCAAAGGGTAAAATTTTCTTCTTTTTACTGACAAATAGTATTCCATTGTGTAAATGTACCACAACTTTTTTTAAAAATATATTTTATTGATTTTTTACAGAGAGGAAGGGAGAGAGATAGGAAGTCAGAAACATCGATGAGAGAGAGGCATTGATTAGCCGCCTCCAGCACGCCCCACAGTGGAGATGTGCCCGCAAGCAAGGTACATGCCCCCAACCGGAATTGAACCTGGGACCCCCACAGTTCGCAAGCTGACGCTCTATCCACTGAGCCAAGCTGGTCTCGGCTGTACCACAACTTTTATATGTATATCTACTCATCTACTGATGAGCACTTGGCTATTATAAATGACACTGCAATGAACATAGGGGTACATATATTCTTTCCATTTAGGATTTCAGGATTATTGGGATATATTACCAGAAGTAGGACTGCTGCAAGGCAGTGTTATTTTTAATTTTCTGAGGAAAACTCCATACAAGTCTTCCACGGTAGCTGCACTAGTCTGCTTTCCCACCAGCAGTGCACAAGGGTTCCCATTTCTCTACATCCTCGCCAGCACTGGCTGTTTGTTGACTCATTGATGATAGACATTATTACATGTGGGAGGTGCTCTCTCATTGGGGTTTTAATTTGTATTCCTCTATTGATTAATGGCATTGAATGTCTTTACATATGTCTACTGGCATCTGCATGTCCCCTTTGGAGAAATATCTATTCAGGTCTGTTGCCCATTTAATTGGATCATTTGTTTTTTGGTGTTGAGTTTTGTAAGTTCTTTATAAATTTTGGATATTAACCCCTTATTATATATATCACTGGTCAATATGTTCTCCCACTGAATGGGAGGACATATTTTATTTTATTAATTATTTTCTTTGCTGTATAGGAATTTTTTACTTTGATGTAGTCCTGCTTATTTCTGTTTGTATTATCTTGTCTAAGAAGATGTATCACAAGAAATATTGCTATGAGAAATCTCTGAGACTTACGGCCTGTGTTTTCTTCTAGGAATTTTATGATTTCAAGTCTAACATTTAAGTCTTCAATCCCATTTGCAGTCTATTCTTGTGTTTGATGGTCGTTTCATCATTTTGCACAGATGTGTCCAGTATTTTCAGCACCATTTATTGAATAGACTACCTTTGCTCCATTATGATCTTTCACCTCCTTTGTAAAATATTGCCTTTATAAGCATAGGTTCATTTCTGGACTCTGTTCTGTTCCATCGATCTGTGTGTCTGTTTTTGTGCCAGTGGCATGTTGTTTGCATTACCATGGCCTTGTAGTAGTTTGATATCCAGTAGCATGATTCCTCCAACTTTGTTCTTCTTTCTCAAGATCGCTATTGTTATTTGGGGTCTTCTGTAGTTCCATATAAATTTTTGGACTATTTGTTATCGTTCTGTTGATATCTTGATAGGAATTGCATTGAATCTACAGATTGCTTTAGATAGTATGGACATTTTAACGGTGTTAATTCTTCCTATCCATGAACACGGAATTTATTATTTGTATTTTTTTAAATTTCTTTCTTCCATGTCTTTAATGTTTAATCTCTTATAATTTTCTGAGTACAGGTCTTTTAATTTCTTGATTTATTCTTAGGTATTTTATTCTTTTTGAAGCTTTCCTACATGAAGTCAAGAAACCACACACTCCTGGCCAGCCCAAGGCAGACCTGCTCTGGAGCCTGACCCTTTCGGCTGATATATTTTGGTAACCCAGATGAGCCTGAATTGTTTTCTCTGTACTCTTTCTAACCCATCTTTCCTGCACTCCTCAGTCAGCAGCTGAGTAAAGCCCTCGTCAAAACATACCTCATCAGCCTTAATTGGTTTGGCTCGGTGGATAGAGCATCAGTCTGCGGACTGAAAGGTCTCAGATTCGATTCCGGCCAAGAGCATGTACCTTGGTTGCAGGCATATCCCCAGGAGGAGGTGTGCAAGAGGCAGCTGATTGATGTTTCTCTCTCATTGGTGTTTCTATTCTCTATCCTTCTCCCTTCCTCTCTGTGAAAAATCAATAAAATATATATATTTAAAAAAACACACACACATACACCTCATCAGTGCTGAGATGGAAGGAAAGCCTGATCTCTGGACATGAAGTCATCTACCCACATGACCATTCTCAGATGATACCTAGGTGACAGGGTCAAGTGAGTTAGGACCTTATTACCTCTGATGTCCAAAAGGACCCTTCTCCCCTCATTTTGCCAGTGTGGACTTGTGTCCCCTGTCTAAGCTGGGTAAATCCCTCCTGGCCACCACCATGATCATTGGTAAGACCATTCTCAGGTCACATGGTAAAATGTACATAGGACAAACACACTTTCTCTTTGTATTTCTTCTCTCTCTCTCTCTCTCTCTCTCTCTCCCTCTTGCTCTCTCGCTCTCTCCCATGTTTTCATTGATGTAAGAGAGAAATAAAGCAAGAGGGTAAGAAGCATCTATGTGAGGGAGAAACATCTATCAGTTACCTCCTGCACATACCCCAACCAGGGATTAACCCACAACCTGACCAGGAATCAAACCAGCAATCTTTTGGTGTACTGGACAACACTCCAACCATCTGTGCCACACCAACCAGTGTTCTCGCTCTCTCTCTGGCTCTCCATCTGGAGCATTTATCACAGCAATTTTGACAACTTCATTCTTATCTACTGTCACTACTTTTAACAACTCTTCGTGATGTTACATATGTAATTTCTTGAATTGAGGTAGAGATTTTTTGTTTTCACTATTCATTCACCACCCTTAAAGGTTTCATTTACAGTCACAATAGGTCTTCCTGCTGGATAGTTAGAACCTCTCTCCCCTTCTCCAGTCATCTTAAAAGTTGTCAATAGCAAGTGAAAAAACATATTGTGCCTTCTCTACAAAGTTAGTGATTCAGATCATATGTATGATCTTTTATGTGTATGGTCTTTTGTGACATACACTCATCTGTGTATGATATGTGGTACCTTTTCTGCCTCTGGATGGTATCACTATGGTGTAATATTTTATTAGCTTAAAGATAATAAATGCTCATAAGCAGGATCATATGGTCTGGAGAAAATATTTGATATTAAAACTGGTTTAAGTTTGGTTGATGTCTTTAGAGTTATTACCATAAAACATATGTTTTACCTGGGTTTATAAAAAGTTTATGTTATTATTTTTTACTTAATATCTTATATTTGACAACTTTCCCAAGGTTTAAATTTTAAGAAACTTTTTTTCTCAATCTAGAAATGACTTTGGGTTATTCCAATGGGCCCCTTGAGTGCCTCAAGGATTTGTTCTCTCTCCTTATAAAAGAGAAGTTTTAAATCAATTAGGCCTAGTTTATATGCTTGAAATTACATGGGAAGCTTTCACAAATAAAAAATAATAATGACTATGTCCTATTTGTATACGTATATTTTTATCAAAATGGATATTTTAGAGATTATATAAAAATTTCCAAGATTCTACAAAGTTGTGATATACTTTCATTCGTAATTCTAATTGTTATCTTGTAATGTTCTATCTTACAGGGAAAAAAGTTCTTTATCAATTGCATTATAAGCAGGTCTATAATCATGTCATTTTAAGTTCATCATTTATAGATATTCATTGTTCTACTATGATGCAATTGCAAATAGGTTTCATCTGTAAAATCTATGGAAAAAAACATTCCAAAAATGTGTGGATGGGTTTGTCAGTCCTTTGGGTGGCAACTCAATTCTTGAAATATTAAAAATGATGTCTTTGTATTACAAATGAAGTCTTTACAGGATGAGAGGTGTGGCTCCAGAAACAATTCCAGACTCTAGGAATAATTTAATTAATGATGAAATTAATGTTTCATCCCATGCCCAACATCCTGGTACTGAAAGCTCATAACCAGTCATCAGCTGTATTGCCAGATAAAAAGATGAAATGGGCTGCGCCAAAAGCATTCCCGAGATTCCTCCTAGGTGTCTTCTTATTGGGCACTTTTAAGAGCGAGGACCAAAAGGGGAACAAGCCTCATTTTCCTTTACCTACACCTGGCCTCAATACAAACTTGATGACAAGGCAGTCAGGCCTGTAACTGGATCTCTGAATTATAATACTATTTTCCAGTTAGATTTGTTTTGCAAAAACAAAGCAAATGGAGTGAAATATCCTGTATTCAGTGTTCATGGCCCTTAAGCAAGATAGGGATTTAAGAAAGTGTTGTAGTATGTGCATTGCCACAGTGCCAGGTGAATTCGATGACACTCTCCTCACAGCCCAGCCAGATGCCCACTCTGTCCCTATGGATCAAACAGGACAGTCTGCTTCCCAGCTCACTCCCCTGCTGTCCCCTAAAATGTAGCCACCATACTGAGTGGTCAGTTATTATGATCACCCCATCAGTACTTAATCGGGCCTTCAATACTGCGTGATTCTTCTTGGCATTGACTCCACAAGATGTTGAAAGGTGATGTGAGGGAGAAACCAAGATGGCAGCATAGGTGAACACTCAAACTGTTGCCTCGCACAACAGTTTCAAAACTACAACTAAAAGACAGAACGGACATCATCCAGAACCACAGGAAAGCTGGTTGAGTGGAAATTCTACAACTAGAAGGAAAGAGAGGAGCTCATGGAGATTCAGAGGAGCTGCAAAAAGCTGAGGTATGGAGACACGTGTGTGGAGAGGATGGATGGCGGAGTGCCTGGCTGGCTTTCTCTAGCACAGTGGTTCTCAACCTTCCTAATGCTGCGACCCTTTAAGACAGCTCCTCATGTGGTGGTGACCCCCAACCATAAAATTATTTCCATTGCTACTTCATAACTGTAATTTTGCTACTGTTATGAACTGTAATGTAAATATCTGATATGCAGAATGTATTTTCGTTGTCACAAATTGAACGTAATTAAAGCATAGTGATAAATCACAAAAACAATATGTAATTATATATTGTGAAATATTTATTTCTAATTATAAATAAATGAAATGAAATTTTGTTTTGAATCATGGTGTAGCATGGGTAACAGTCTTCATATGACAATAGTAAACTACATTGCTACATTTTGCTACACCGAGGAGCGTTGTGTTGGTTCCTAAGACCATGGGAAATAGGTGTTTTACAATAGTCTTAGGTGACCCCTGTGAAAGGGTCATTCGACCCCCAAAGGGGTGGCGACCCACAGGTTGAGAACCACTGCTCTAGCAGGAGGAAGATGGAAACTCCCAACTGTGCTAAAATCCAGCTCTAACTGCACTGAACCCCAGTTTCGGGTAAGACCCTGGGATCCTGGTCCCCGGGTAAGATCCTGATACTGGTCCCTGGAGTGCAAGGAAACTCAGAAGAGCCGGAAAGGCAGAGGTCTGGAGGTGTGGGAGTGCGAGTGTGCGCAGAGAGCGGCAACAATTACCGAGAGACACCGAGACCCAGAAGCCATATAGGACAGAGCTGATGGAAAGCCAAGGCTTTCTACTCAGTCCTGAGATTCCACCCCATCCAAGCTGAACACAGAGGCTTTTGCAATTTTGCAAATATTATAACATAAGGCTGACTCCAGCACAGAAGTTCTCCCAGTGTACACACAGCTGATCCTCACAACCAATTGGCTTGGAGGTCAATTCCCCCCAGAATACCAACAACAATCAAGACTTAATTACAACAAGGCTATACACACAGTCCACAAAGGGTTGCACCTCAGGTAACTGGGGAGGCAGAGATACTGGGCCATATAGGACACCTAGCACACATAGCTACTCTAGCAACTAAGGGAAGCAGAAAAATTGCGGAGACAAAGGAACAGATCACAAACAAAAGACATGGAGGAAAACAAACGACTGGATATAGAGTTCAAAACCATGGTTATAAGGTTTTTCAAGAATTTCCTAGAAAAGATGGATAAAATTATCGAGACCCAAGAGGAAATGAAAAAGGACCAACTAGAAATTAAACATACACTAACTGAAATAAAAAATATTATACAGAGACCTAACAGCAGACTAGCAGAATTCAAGAATCAACTCAAAGATTTGAAATACAAAGAAGCAGAAAACACTCAATTGGAAAAGAAAAAAGAATCCAAAAATTGGAAAATAGTGTAAGGAGCCTCTGGGACAACTTCAAGATTACCAACATAAGAATTATGGAGGTGCCAGAAGAAGAGAGAGAGCAAGATACTGAAACCTATTTGAAGAAATAATGACTGAAAACTTCCCACACCTGATGAAAGAAATAGACTTACAAGTCCAGGAAGCACACAGAACCCCCAAAAAAAGGAATCCAAAGAGGACCCCACCAAGACACATCAACATTAAAATACGAAGAGCAAAAGACAAAGAGAGAATATTAAAAGCAGCAAGAGAAAAACAGTTAATTATCTACATTGTCAGCTGATTTCTCCACAGAAACTATACAGGCCAGATGGGAGTGGCAAGAAATATTCAATGTGATGAATAGCAAGAACCTCCAAACAAGATTACTCTACTCAGGAAAGCTATTATTCAGAATTGAAGGTCAGATAAAGAGCTTCACAGACAAGAAAAAACTAAAGTAGTTCATCAACACCAAACCAGTATTATATGAAATGCTGATTGGTACTCTTTAAGAAGAGGAAGAAGAAAAAAAAGGTAAAAATAAAAATGACTGGTACTCTTTAAGAAGGGGAAGAAGTAGAAAAAGGTAAAAATAAAAATTATGAACAACAAATAGATATCTATCAACAAGTGAATCTAAAAATCAAGTGAATTAAAAATCTGATGAACAGAATAAACTGGTGAATATAATAGAATCAGGAGCATTGTAAGGAGTGGACTGACAATTCTCAGGGGGAATGGGGTGAGAAGGGTACAGGGAGAGACTGGACAAAAATCATACACCTATGGATGAGGACAATGTGGGTGTGGGGGTGGGTAAAGGCAGATGGAGGAGTGGGAGCCAGGTGGAGGGGAGCTATAGGGAGAAAAAAGAGGAAAAATTGTAATACAGTGGTACCTCGAGATACGAGTGCCCTAACATACGAGATTTTTGAAATACGAGCCATCGAGCGAGCTATTTTTGCTTTGAAATACGAGCAACATTTGAGATAGGAGTAATCGTGCGGATTGGCCGGCTGCACACGACCCACCAGTTTACCGAGACTTGAGCGTCTCATAGTTTCCCACGCCTCAGTTACGGAACGAATTAAACTCGTATCTCAAGGTCCCACTATAGTCTGACCAATAAAGATTTATTAAATTTAAAAAAAAAGAAAGAAAGGTAATGCAAGGAATCTGACACCATGGCTGAGTAATAGCACTTCCTGTTCTGTGAGATTTGATGGTTGTGGAACCAGCTGCCTGATGGCTCTTTTAACTTCGTTTCACAAATGTTCAATTGGATTGAGATCTGGAGATTGTTGGGGCTAGCTACACAAGGTAAAGTCTCCCTCATGTTCTGGAAACCACTTCTGCACAATACGAGCACCGTGGCATGGTACAATGTCTTGGAATAAGCCATCTCCATTGGGATATGCCATCAACATGATAGGATGAACTTAATCAGCAACGATACTTAGGTATGTTGTGCTATTCAGATGTTGTTCCACAGGAATTAAAGGGCCCAAATCATTCCAGGAAAACATGCTCCAAATCATAACATTGCCCCCACCAGCTTGAAGGGTTGTACTTATGCATGTGGGGTGCATACTTTCAGGCTGTTTCTGCCAAATTCTCACTCTGCCATCTACATGATGCAATTCGAAATGTGATTCATCGGACCACATGACTTTTTTCCAATGCTCCACTGTCCAATCTTTGTGTTCCTGTGCTAATTGGAGACATTTTATCTTGGTAACTTCAGACAGCAAAATTGTCGAACAGGACTTTGACTTCCATATCCCATACAATGCAGTCAATGCAGTCAGTGTATGGCTAATTTGCCTACAAACATCAGGTGGTCATAATAACCTGGCCACTCAGTGTATAATCCCTCCTCCATTACAGAGCAGCCGTACCCAGAGGAATTATCTGGGTACATGTTGCCTTCTCTATTTCTGACCTGGCCTTTTGCAAAGAAAAACTCAGTCTGTTTTCTGAGGATTCTAGCAAATTCACAGAGGGTTTAATAACCTAGCACTGATTTGTGACTTAATTTGGAGAGATTTCCAGATTGTCCTCTCCTGATACTACACTCCAGATCAAAGGCAGCACATACAGGGGCCATGGGGCCAATGTTGATCTACTAGCTCCACATCACATATTCCAGCCAGAGGGAGACACAGCTCAGGTCAGGATGCTCACTGGGTCTATCAAGCAGGGACAGATGAAGGACGAGAAGATAGGTAGCACCAGACTCATCTGTTTACTTGTCTCATAGATGGGATGAAAATATGTATTATGAGGGAGAATCCAAGATGGCGGCATAGGTAAACACCTATACTGCTGCCTCGCACAACAATTTCAAAACTACAACTAAAAGACAGAACGGACACCATCCAGAACCACAGGAAGGCTGGCTGAGTGGAAGTTCTACAACTAGAGGGAAAGAGAGGGGCTCACGGAGACCCAGAGGAGCTGCAAAATGCTGAGGTATGGAGACGCGCGCTGAGAGAGCGGGCGCCAGAGGACCTGGCTGGCTTTCTCTGGCGGGAGGGAAACGGAGACTCCCAACGGCATTGAACCCCTTCTCTTACGACACTAAACCCCAGATCCAGCCGAAACTCATACGGGGGGAGTTTGGACTGTGAAAAGGGAGAAGTGCACAGAGATTTAGGGGAGTTGCAAAGGATCGGAGGTCTGGTCTCGCACGGCACCACGCGGAGGACGGATTGCTGATTGTGCCGCTGGCTTTCGAGAGTGGGTGGGAGACAGACCCTCCCAACTGTGCCACTTCTGACTCCACTAAGGCCCTGTTTTGGGCGAAACCCTGGGGACCTAGACTCCTGTGGTCCTGGTTCGCAGGGGAGCCGGAAAGGCAGCGGTTGGAGGCACTGCGGGTGCGCGCGCACAAGGACCGCTCCAGCCATTACCCAGTCACGTGAGACTCAGGGGCCGTGGAGGGCGGGGCCGCCTGGAAGGCAAGGCGGTCCCTTAAGCCCTGAAACTCCACCCTCCCAAGCTCAGCAGAGGCTTCTGCGGTTGAATCCAGCACAGAAGTTTCCCTGGCACAGTGAAAATGCTGAGACAACGGAAGGGATTACAAGCAAAAGAAATGGAGGAAAAAAAACGACTGGATATAGAGTTCAAAACCACGCTTATAAGGTTTTGCAAGATTATGCTAGAAAAGATGGATAAATTTAGTGAGACCCAAGAGAAGATAATAAATACACTGACTGAAATGAAAACTATTATGCAGAGTACTAACAGCAGACTAGAGAAAGGCAAGGATCAAGTCAAAAATTTGAAATATAAAGAAGCAGTAAACATTCAACTGGAAAAGCAAGAAGAGAAAAGAATCCAAAAATGTGAAGATAATGTAAGGAGCCTCTGGGACAGCTTCAAGCTACCAACATCAGAATTGTGGGGGTGCCAGAAGAAGAGAGAGAGCAAGATACTGAAAACCTGTTTAAAGAAATAATGACTGAAAACTTCCCACATCTGGTAAAAGAAATAGACTTACAAGTCGAGGAAGCACACAGAACCCCAAAGAAAAGGAATCCAAAGAGGACTACACCAAGACACATCATAATTAAAATGCCAAGAGCAAAAGAGAAAGAGAGAATATTAAAAGCAGCAAGAGAAAAACAGTTTATTACCTACAAGGGAGCACCCATACGACTGTCAGCTGATTTCTCAACAGAAACGATGCAGGCCAGACGGGAGTGGCAAGAAATATTCAACGTGATGAACAACAAGAACCTACAACCAAGAATAATCTATCCAGCAAAGCTATCATTCAGAATTGAAGGGCAGATAAAGACCTTCACAGAGAAGAAAAAGCTAAAGGAGTTCATCAACTCCAAACCAGTATTATATGAAATGCTGAAAGGTACCCTTTTAGAAGAGGAAGAAGAAAAAGGTAAAAGACAAAAAATTATGAACAACAAATACACATCTGTCAACAAGTGAATCTAAAAATTAAGTGAATTAAAAATCTGATCAACAGAATAAACTGGTGAATATAATAGAATCAGGAGCACAGAAAGGGAGTAGACTGATAATTCTCAGGAGGACAAAAATCATAAAGCATCAAACAGACTGTGAAATTATAGCAGAAAGATTAAAGTTAGGTGAGGTAAATAAGTGATCAATCAAAGGACTTGTATGCATGCTTATAAACATAACCAATGATCACAGACACTGGGGGGTCGGGGTACGCCTGGGAGGGAGGGGGGGCAATGGGGAGATATGTATAAAAAATTAATAAAAATTAATTTTAAAAAAAAAAGAAAAAAAAAAGAAAATATGTATTATGAAGCCTGTAATTATGCAAAATGAAAGGGGATACTCAAGGAAATGATGAAAACCTGAGGTTTCTCGGGGGCAATTAACAGAAGTTTTACGAAAGTACACAAATACTGACCCCAAGCCTGACGATTCTGAGCACTTCTGGGGATGCATATTACCCAGCAGGCAGCCCCAGACATTAGCAGAAAGTTAAAAAAAAAACTAGCCTTGGGACCCAAGGCCCCCACTGAGGAATTGATGGAGATAGCATTCAGTGTTTATACAGCTGAGACAGGGCAGAGAAGACCAAAAAGCCAGATAAAAGCAAAAGGTTCACTTGTTGGCCACAGCTTTAAGTCCTGCGGCACCTCAGGGTCACTGAGCCGTAGGCTACAACAGATATCAAGGGTAATGTTGTTCCTGTGACCAGAGGGACCTATGCCAGTAAAGAGGAGTGTCCACAACTAGCTCGAGCTCAGCTGCACCCCAGGACTGTGCCCTTTGGAAGAGAAAAGGCCATTGCCAGAGTGAGTGTCCTTGGCTCCAAGGGGAACCTAGAACCTCCAAACCAATGATGGCTGCAGCACCGAAGAGCTGAGGGTGCCTGAGGTTTTCTTCCACCCCCGCCAACAACCTCACCATCATGCCAGAGGCGCTTTGGGTCACACTTGATGTGGCTCCAGGAATTCCAGCCCAGCCCTATTGTGGAAGAACCAGCGCCTAGCCCCTGACCCAGTCTCAGACCCCATTCCCGTGTCACCTTAAGCAAGGCAGGGAGAGGCTCCCACCCAACGCAGGTAGGAACCACAACCCTCGTCACAGGAAGCAGTTACTGAAGATGGACCTTCCTCCCTCACCAACCCTGAAAGATTTTAGGGATGGAATCTGAGGGGTTAGTGAGCCAGGACATTTGGAATAGGGAAACTGAGACTGATAGCTAAGTGGGCAAGCAATTTACAGTTATCTAGCTAATCCCCAAATCCCATCTTCCCTAACTGCAGACACTCAGGAAAAATGGTATACACTTCTCCTTCCCACCCAAGCCCTTTGTTTCACTGTCCCAGTTTTAATAAATGGACTCTTGCCCAGCTGGCGTGGCTCAGTGGTTGAGCATCAACCTATGAATCAGGAGGTCACAGTTCAATTCCCAGTCAGAGCACATGCCCAGATTGCAGGCTTAATCCCCAGTGTAGGACATGCAGGAGGCAGCCAATCAATGATTCTCTCTCCTCATGGACGTTTCTCTCTCTCTCTCTCCCTCTGTGTGCTCACGGGTTTCCTCTCTACCAGCCTGTGCAGCACAAGCTCGTGTCTCCTCCTCTTCTTGTGAGAACACTAACCCTGTCCTGGGGACTCCACCCTCACCCAGATCCAGTCACCTCCCAAAGGTCAGGACTGCAATGTAAGGATTCTGAGAACACACAGACTTAACTGGTGACTGAACTATGGACACTCACATAATGAGCCGCTATGGCGTAGTAAAGCATGGAGAGGAACATGTGTGCAAACTGATATGATTTCCAGGAATTACTTGTTAAGTTTTTAAAAAGCAAAGCACAAAAGGTTATTTAGATAGAGTATACTATCTATTATGCAAAAAAGGAATAATAATAAAGAAGAAAATACACATGATCTATTCGTCTGAGCAATAACAAACACAGGGTAACAGAGACTGGATGCCTCCGGCATGTCAGGGAATGAATGAGAACGACAGCGAAAATATGTGTGCAGGAAAAATACTTTTCTACATGTAATTTTTGGTGGAGTCCAGACTTTTGGAGCCATGTTAATGTTTCACATACTCAAAAAGGAAAATAAGGAAAGCCATTAAGGATGGGGGAATTTTAATACAATGTAAAATTTAATAACAAAAACAAATGAACCAAACCATATATTAAATGAATAACATTTCATGTGAAGGGGCCTGGGGAAAGGACCCAAGAAATGTCTGACTCAGTGTTAGAACTATATGCCATCAGAGTAAAAGCCCAAATGTCATACACAAACACTGCACTCTAATTATGAAACTGCTTTTACACAGAGACAATAGTTAACACTTCTGAAACCAACTCACGTGCATTCTAGCACCAAGCAAATAAAGAATATGTTGTCTGAATGGGAGCAGTTTCTCACCATCAGAGAAAGAAGTGTAACGTGAAAAAAAGGATAAAGTAAACATCGTATGGCGAATGAGAATTGCAGGTTTTAATGTGAACTCATTGGGATAGATGATAGCTGATTAGATGAGAGATAGATATAGATAGATAGAGGATAGATGGATAGATAATAAATGTAGGGAAGGAAAAATGAAGAAATAAAGAGGGAGAGTGGGAATGAGGGAGAGAAATATTAGTAACTAGGGGCCTGGTGCATAAAATTCATATACTGGGGAGAGGTCCCTCAGTCGAGCCTACCCGCTCTCACATACTGGGAGCCCTCAGGGGATGTCCTACTGATGGCTTAGGCCCAGTAGAACTAAGCCCAGTCTTGCCTCCCTTTGTGGGAAGTGACCAGACTGATCAGGGGATGGCACCAGCCCCATCATTCCGCTGCTGCAGCCACTGACAATCATCACAGCCGCCAAGGTATTTTCATCAACACAGACTCCAGTCCCTTCACCATGAAAAAATGACAACTTCCTTTAAGCATTTTCAAGATGTACCTTTCATAAGATATGACATTTCTTTCTTTCTTTTTCTTTTTATCCTCACCTGAGGATTATTTCCATTGATTTTTTCCCCTTCTCTCCGATCCCAGGCTTGGCCCCTGCCCAAGCCTAAAGCCTCCACTCGATGGCCAGCTGGGAGTGACCTGATTACTGTGGAGGTTCCCGGGATGCTAATTAACCGCCATCTTTGTTGGGTTAATTTGCATACTAACTCTGATTGGCTGTGGATGTAGTGGAGGTATGGTCAATTTACATGTAAGATACTAAATGCATGTATAAGCATGAGGTGTGTATAGACACTCACATCATGCTACTTCTATCACAGATCAAATTTTCAACATGAGTCTTTTTCTAGGATATTTCATTCCATTCACGACATTTTCTGTTCCAGTGCCTATAGCAGTCTTCTTATAAATTATCTTCAATGTTTTTGTTTCTTTACTCTTTAATATTTTCTATAATTAGCTTGTAAATTTCCATAAAACATCTGGTTAATATTGTGATTTAAAATCCTATCTAATAGAGGGAATATGCTAATTGACCCTCACGCTATGGCAAAGATGGCAGCACCCACAGCCAATAAGGAGGGAATATGCTAATTGACTGCCTCGCCCTCAAAGATGGTGGTGCCCACAGCCACGAGATGGTGGCGCCCAGTCCCCTCAGCCCCACCAGGGCGGCAGGTGCACGGCTGCCTCCAGTCCCCCAGTCTCCTCAGCTCCCCAGGGCCGGCCCAAGGCACAGGGAAGCCTCAGATGGCAGCTGCCCAGCCATTCAGGGCTGCCCAAGGCTCAGGTAACCAGGGCCAGCCAAGGCTTGCTCTGCCAGCAGTGGCAGCAGCAGATGTGTGAAGGGGTGTTGCCTTCCCCTGATCACCAGGTTGCCTCCTGCCCCTGAGGGCTCCCAGACTGTGAGAGGGGGCAGGCCAGACTGAATTTTCATGTACTGGGCCTCTAGTAAATTTAATATATAAGGTAGGCAGAATTAGTATATTTTGTCATATTATCCCTAAGCACTTCATATTTTTTGCTATTGTATAGTATTTTTGTTGCAATTTTTTTGGTGCTAGTTTGTAATAACTATTATATGTTATTATATCCTGAAACCATGCAAATTCATTCATTAGTCCTAGGAGCTAGAGCCTCCAGGACAATGCCAAATAAAAGGAGTGAAATGGACATGCTTGCCTTGTACCTAATATTAGCAGGAAAGCATTCCATCTTTCAACATGAAACGTGATGCTAGCTGTAGGTTTTCCTGTAGATGCCCTACATGGATTTGAGAAAAGTTTCTTTTATTCCTGGTTTCAGATTATCTACTCAGTCCTGTTTCCTTAAATCTACTGTTGATTCCCTCTAGTGTATTCTTCCTTTCAGTTACAATATTCTTCATTTATAGCTGGTTCTTTCTTGTTTCTATACCTTTTTTATGCTTATTATCTCTTGTTGAAGTTCTCATTGAGTTTATCTATTCTACCCCTAAGTCCCCCCTTGAGCAACCTTAGAACCAACATTTTAAATTCTGCATCTCAGAGATTGCTTTTCTCCATTTTGATTCTTTTGCTGAAATTTTGTCATGTTCTTTCATTTGGAACTTCTTTGTCCCCTCATTTTGGCTGCCTCCTGTTTGTTTCTATATATTAGGTAAATTTGCTTCATCTCTCAATCTCAGCAGGATGACCTTAAGTTGTAGGCGTCCTGTGGGGTCACTGGCATTCTCCCTAGTCACCTGAGCCTGGTGCTCCAAGGGGGTCCTTTGTGTGGGTGTGTGTGCCCTCCTGTTGTAGTTGAGCCTTGACTGCTGTTAGCATGTCAATGGATGGTGTTGTCCCTCAGGCTGACTAGCTGTGAAGGCTGACCATGACAGCAGGTGAGCTGCTGTGTGGGGACTGACCACATGGAGTAGAATCACTTTTACAGAGCTCTAGTGTCAGCTGAGTCCACCCTTTGGGCATATCATTTGTAGAGCTGGTAGCTGGCACTTTGTTGTGGTCTGAAGCAGGCCACTGGGTGTGTTGGTTCTGAAGCCTCATGAGAGGGGTTTGAGTGTAGACAATGTTAGTGACTGCTTGTGCCTAGCTCAGGCTATGAGGGAGGAGCTACAAAGTGCCCTGCAGTTGGCTGCCATTGTGCTAGGCTAGAGGTGCTTGGAAGAAGCTGTTAGGCAAACCACAGTTGGCTACTGCTCATGACGTGCTTAGAACACCTCCCTGTGAGGTGAGACAAGCTGCCATTTGGGACAGGTTTGCGCCATTTAATGGAGGCTATGTTCCAAGCTGAGACTGGCCACTGTGTATGCCAGGCTTGGGTTACCTGATAAAGTTACAATGCCAGTTGATACCGATCATTGCTTGTGTTGGACTTAGAGTTCCCTAGCAAGAGGTATGAGGAATGTAGAGATCAGCTACGCTTGCTGGGATTTAGAGACCTTTGAAAGATTTTAGTAAAGTCCAAAACATGAGCTGAGAAGGGTCACTTGTATGGGAAAGCCACTCATTGATTGAGGGCTCAGATTTGGCACTCACACCCTTGGTTCATTGGATGGGGGGTAAGGGCTCAACAACTGGTGCCTTCCAGCTCTTTCCTCCTTGGAGAGAGCAGTCCTGACCCCTGTCCCTCTAGCCCTTGCTCTGAAGCTGGCCAGTTTAGTTTCTTCCTCTAGGTCCCTGGTAGTTTTGAGCTGCTGCCTCTATACTGGAGCTCAGGGAGTCTGAGTCTGTGGATGAGCCCTTAAGCACTGCAGGGTCTCGGTCTCCAGCAGCCTTTCCACTCACTCAGATGCAGTCCCCACATGTTTCACCATGTCAGGGAGACTTCTATTCCTAGCACTGGAGCTCTGGGCTGAGCAGCTCAGTGTGGGCCTGGGACACCTCACTCCTCAGAGGAGACTTCTCAGCAGAGATATCACTCCCAATTCTTAATCAGCACACAGTGGGCACGGGGCCTGCCTATACCACAGGAGTCCAACCCTGGGTAAGCTCTCCCTAAGCTTGTCCTGTGGCTCCTTCCCACTGAGGCAGCTCTCTCCTGGGCATGCTCATCAGTGCTAAGGGGATTCAAGGGGTCCTGCACAAACCTCTACAACCCCTTGTGCAGCTCTCCTACTTTGGTCGTCTCTTCTTGCGAACTCCCTGCCAGTGGATGTAAGGGCTGATTCCAGGAACCAGAAGGAGGAAGGACCCAGGGGTAGACTGTTTCCAGTGGACATCTCACTCACAGCCTTCCTATGGCATAAACAGGCGGGGGCTATTGTGTTCAAGTACATAAGCTTTGCAAAGTGTCCAACTAAATAATCATTGGGTAGCTACAATATGCCAGATATCAGGGTAGGGATAAAACTCAAACTGAGAAGATGCACACATGAAAACCTAAAGAGGGAGAGAGCATGAAGGACATAGCACAGTAGGGGATACTGTCACGGGTAGGAGCAGGAGCGAGGCTTCCTGGAAATGCTCTCAACTTACTTTTAAAGAATACATAGGAATTTGTTACATGGGATCAAATAAGAAACAAACGCAGACTTGGTAAGGAGAGACTTGATGTGAAAGAATTATTTCAAAGGGGGTGGGGCAGCTATTGCATAAGGGAGAACATACTGACTCGGAGACCTATGTCTTAAGGGTTAAGCAGAGTTCTTCTACAGAGAGGAGGAAACAAGGAGGAAGTGTGTCAGGACAGACCGGCAGGCACTGCCAGTCAGTTTACCTAGTCAGCCTGTACTTGCGAGGAGCTGTCAGCAAAGGGGACCAAAACCCTGGGGCCAGGCAGAAGGAGAAGCCTAACCAAAGTTTGGGTAATAAACATTTTGTTCCAATTGATCAGTGAGGAGACAAGTCAACTGATCATTTGAGGCAACAAATGGGTATTTGGAAGGTCTGTGTCCAGCTTATCACAGATAGTCCAAAGGGCATCCCTGGCACTTATCTAAGTCATATGGGAAAGGGGGCTCTGTACAAACTGTTTTCCAGAACACAGAAAACAAGGATTTGATGTCCCTGCTTTTCAAGGCCACAAAGCTCAGTTAAAATTCAACGTTAGATTAGGGAAGAAGAAAGCAGCAGGTGCCCACCCACTGGGGAGGAACAGGCAGGTCTACAGGCCTTCACACAGGCCTCAGGTACAACTGCTCAAGGCCATTTCCAGGGTTTGCACTTTTGGGGAGCAGCCTATGGAGTGAAGGCATGGAGGCTGGGGAGCAGATGCTGATGCAGGATCTGGGAGCTGCCACTGGCACACACTGTAGACACACCCCACACAAGAATGCTGCTGCACATTAGAATGAGTTTCCTTCCTGACAGATGCCTGTGTGCGCCGTTATTTAGGGGGCAATTCTGCTTTGTATTTTCCTTAATACCTTTTCTTTTATACCAGGAGCAAGAGAAAAAAGGCCCATCTTTTTAGAATAAAGGAACTAGTTCCTAAAGGTTCAAGGTACTCAGCTGCTATTAAAAGAGGAATTCAGCCGAGACCAGTTTGGCTCAGTGGATAGAGCGTCGGCCTGCAGACGGAAGGGTCCTGGGTTCGATTCCGGTCAAGGGCATGTACCTTGCTTGCGGGCACATCTCCACTGTGGGGCATGCAGGAGGCAGCTGATCGATGTCTCTCTCTCATCGATGTTTCTGACTTTCTATCTCTCTCCCTTCCTCTCTGTAAAATATCAATAAAACATATTAAAAAAAAAAGAGGAATCCAGGAGAGGAAACCAAGATGACAGTATAGGTAAACACCTAAACCGCTGCTTTGCAATTTCAAAACTACATCTAAATGACAAAACGGACATCATCCAGAACCACAAAAAGGCTGGCTGAGTAAAGTTTCTACAACTAGAAGGAAAGAGAAAAGGACACTTGAGACTCAGAGGAGCTGAAGGGGGCAGAGTACTGAGACACGCTCATGGAGAGCAATGGAAACTGAGTGCACAGCTGGCTTTCTCAAGCGGGAGGGAGACAAAAGCTCCCGACTGCATGGAACTCCAGTCCCAAGCGAGACTCTGGAGACACAGACTCATATGGGGTGAAACTGGACTGTCAGGAAAGAGAAAGCACACTGAGACTCAGAGGAACCACGAAAGGCAGAGGTACCGAAACAGGCACATACGAGCGCAGAGAGGGCAGACAACTGAGTATGCAGCTGGCTTTCTCAAGCGGGAGGGAGACAGAAGCTCTTGATTGCACTGAATTTCAGTTCTGGGCGAGACTCTAGGGACCCAGATTCATTCAGGGAGAAACTGGACTGTGGCAGCAGGCGGAACTTGAGGACTTTCTCTCAGAGGTGAATGCAACAATTACCACGGGACACTGGGACCCAGGAGCTTATTAGGGCAGGGCTGAGGGGAAACCAATTCTGTCTGTTCCACCCTGAGTTTCCGCCCCATCCAAGCTGAGCACAGAGGCTTTTGCTACTCTTGTCTCATAAGGGTATCTCCAGCACAGTAGTTCTCCCAGCGTAGACACAGCTGACCCTCACAGCCAATTGGACTGGAATTCAATCCCTCCCAGTAATACCAACAACAATCAAGGCTTAAATGCAACAAGACTGTACACACAACACACAAAGAGGTGCACCAAGAGTGTCCACCTCAGATAACTGGGGAGGCTGTGCCACTGGGTCCTATAGGACATCTAGCACACAAAGCAACTCTATCAACTCAGGGAAGCAGCCAAAATACAGAGACAAAGAAAAGGATCAGAAATGGAAGAAATGGAGGAGAAACCAAGATGGTGACATAGGTAAACACCTAAATTGCTGCCTTGCACAATTTCAAAACTACAACTAAAAGACAGAAGGGACATCATCCAGAACCACAGGAAAGTTGGCTGAATGGAAATTCTACAACTAGAAGGAAAGAGAGGGGCTCAGACACTCAGAGGAGCTGCAAAAAGCTGAGGTATGGAGATACGCACATGGAGAGAGCAGGTGGCAATGTGCCTGGCTGGCTTCCTCTGGTAGGAGGGAGACGGAGACTCATAACAGCACTGAACCCCTTATCCTATTGCATTGAACCCCAGCTCTGGGTGAGACTCATACAGGGGGAGTCAGGCCTATGAAAAGGGAAGAGTACACGGAAATTTAGGGGAGCCACGAAAGGGCAAAAGTCTGGGGTGCGCACACCAATGCGCACAGAGAGAACGGATTGCTGATAATGGCGCTGGCTTTCTCTGGTGGGTGGGAGATAAGAGCCTCCCAACTGTGCCACCTCTTAACTACATTGAACCCGAGTTTCACGTGAGACGCTGGGGACCCAACTCATATGGATCCCGGAGTGCAAGGGAACCATAAAGGCAGAGATCTGGAGGCACCCACGCGTGCACACAGAAAGGGTCGCAGCAATTACCAAGGGACACTTGAGACCCAGGGGCCACGTAGGGCGGGGCTGACTAGAAGCCAAGGCTGTCTCTGCTCAGCCCTGAGACTCCACCCCACCCAAGTTGAATAAACAGGCTTTTGCAGTTGTGCAAGTCTTGCATCATAAGGCTGATTCCAGCGCAGAAGTTCTCCTGACATAGTGAAAATGCAAAGACAAAGGAGCAGATCACAAACGAAAGAAATGGAGGAAAATAAATGACTAGATATAGAGTTCAAAACCACGATTATAAGGATTTTCAAGAATTTCCTAGAAAAGATGGATAAACTTAGCGAGACCCAAGAGGAAATGAAAAAGGACCAACTAGAAATTAAACACACACTGACTGAAATAAAAAAATATTACAGAGACCTAACAGCAGACTAGCAGAATTCAAGAATCAACTCAAAGATTTGAAATACAAAGAAGCAGAAAACACTCAATTGGAAAAGAAAAAAGAATCCAAAAATTGGAAAATAGTGTAAGGAGCCTCTGGGACAACTTCAAGCGTACCAACATCAGAATTGTGGGGGTACCAGAAGAAGAAAGAGAGCAAGATACTGAAAACCAATTTGAAGAATTAATGACTGAAAATTTCCCCCATCTGGTGAAAGAAATAGACCTACAAGTCCAGGAAGCATACAGAACCCCAAACAAAAAAAAATCCAAAGAGGACCACACCAAGACACATCATCATTAAAATGCCAAGAGCAAAAGACAAAGAGAGAATATTAAAAGCAGAAAGAGAAAAACAGTTAATTACCTACAAGGGAATACCCATATGAATGTCAGCTGATTTCTCAACAGAAACTATGCAGGTCAGATGGGAGTGGCAAGATATATTCAAAGTGATGAATAGCAAGAACCTACAACCAAGATTACTCTACCTAGCAAAGCTATCATTCAAAATTGAAGGGCGGATAAAGAGCTTCACAGATAAGAAAAAGCTAAAGGAGTTCATCAACACCAAACCAGTATTATACAAAATGCTGAAAGGTACTTTTTAGGAAGAGGAAGAAGAAAAAGGTAAAGATAAAAATTATGAACAAATACATATCTATCAACAAGTGAATTAAAAATCTGATGAACAGAATAAACTGGTGAATATAATAGTATCAGGAGCATAGAAAGGATGTGGACTGACAATTCTCAGGGGGAAAGGGGTAAGGTGGGTGCTGAGAGAGACTGGACAATAATCATACACGTATGGATGAGGACAATGTGTGGGGAGGGAAGAGTAAAGGGAGGTTTGGGAGCCGGGTGGAGGGGAGCTATGGAGGGAAAAAAGAGAAATGCAATAATCTGAACAATAACAATTTATTAAATAAATAAATAAATAAAATATATTTTAAAAAAAGAAAAGAAATGGAGGAAAGCAAACAACTGGATATAGAGTTCAAAACCACGGTTATAAGGTTTCAAGAATTTCCTAGAAAAAATGGATAAATTTAGTGAGACTCTCAAGGATATGAAAAAATATCAACTAGAAATTCAACATACACTGCCTGGAGTAAAAAATATTATACAGAATCCTAACAGCAGATAGAGGATCGCAAGAATCAACTCAAAGATTTGAAATATAAAGAAGAAAAAAACACTCAACTGGAAAAGCAAAAAAAGCATACAAAAATATGAAGATAGTGTAAGGAGCCTCTGGGACAATTTCAAGCGTGCCAACATCAGAATTGCGGGGGTGCCAAAAGAAGAGAGAGATATTGAAAACCTATTTGAAAAAATAATGACAGAAAACTTCCCCACCTGGTAAAAGAAATAGATTTACAAGTCCAGGAAGCACACAGAACCCCAAACAACAGGAATTCAAAGAGGACCAAACCAAGACACATCATCATTAAAATGCCAAGAGCAAAAGACAAAGAGAATATTAAAAGCAGCAAGAGAAAAACTGTTAGTTACCTACAAGAGAGCACCCATTACACTGTCAGCTGATTTCTCAACAGAAACTATGCAGGTCAGAAGGAAGTGGCAAGAAATATTCAAAGTGATGAATAGCAAGAATCTACAACCAAGATTACTCTACCTAAAAAAGTTATCATTCAAAATTGAAGAGCAGATAAAAAGCTTTACAGATAAGAAAAAGTTAAAAGAGTTTATCGCCGCCAAACCAGTATTACATGAAATGCTGAAAGATATTCTTTAAGAAGAGGAAGAAGAAAAAGGTAAAGATTATGAACAACAAATACATATCTATCAACAAATGAACCTAAAAATCAAGAGAATAAACAAATCTGAACAGAACTGGTGAATATAAAAGAACCAGGGGCATAGAAAGGGAATGGACTGACAATTCTCAGGGGGGGTAAAAGGTGTTGGGGTTCAGGAAGAGACTGGACCAAAATCGTACACCTATGGATGAGGACTGTGCAGGCAGAATAAGGGTGGGGTGAGAACTGGATGGAGAGGAACTATGGGGGGGAAAAAAAGAGGAAGAATTATAATAATCTGAACAAAAAAGATTAAATTTTTTAAAAAAGAGGAATTCAGCCTCCCATAAGTATCAGAAATGTATCTGGGGAAAATAAGAGATCCGCCATCAGGAGCTGAGTGCACTGTGCTTCCCATGGGTGATGACCTTTGGGGATGTAGAGGACCTACCTAGAGTGCCCTCTGTGGAACATCCCAGGGCTCAACAGGAACAGGCAGCATGCAAGCTGTTCAACCTGTACCCCGTCCCATAATACTTCAACACCAAAGAGCAAGTCTCTTCTCCGCACTCCGGCAGCTCCCTGGGAAGGGAGCTGTTTTGCCTGCTAGAAGGGTGGCCTTGATAAACAAGACCCGTGCCTCTGACAAGAATAAGAACATCCATAGCGAAGAGTGGTTCAATGATTCATTTGTTTATTCAAGAGAACAGTAAGAAAAGTATATCTTAAATATTGTAAATTTTATACATTGGTACAACCACTCCCCAACAAGTTTGAAAACTGGTCTGAAAAGATCATAAAAATAGAGTCCTCTACTTTTTTAAACCCTAGATTAATGCATGAAGACAGAACCACGTTCTTATGCATTTTCTTCAACAGTCAGATATTAAATTGACATCAGCCTGGCCAACACTGGAGCAGAGCTGCTTCGCCCGCCTGACCTCTCCGTATCACTTCCGGAAGCGCTTGAACAGCGGGTGCACGTGCTTGCTGGAAGCCTTGCTCCGCGCTGAGTGGTACTCCATGTACACGGTGTCGTCCGCCCCAGACATGGAGCTCATGGTCCCAAAGCGCCGAGACACCTGTGGGGGAGCCCACAGCTTTGATAACATTTATCACAGTTTGATACAATGTTTCCATTTAACAACTTTTATTACTTTTAACATCACATCTACTAACCACTCCCTATGTCTCAGGAATGGTTCTAAGCGGTATACAGGAATTGGCAAGTTCTCACTTATCCAGGCTCACACCTTCATCATCCACGCTTTAAGAGAAGGGGGCTGACGCACAGAGATTAAGTAGCTTGTAGGCAAGCAGTCAGCTCTCGAAGAGACAGGACTGGCACACAGGCAGACTGGTTGTAGAGTCCCTTACTTTGACACTGCCCTATCTTTATGACAAGTTCTGAAGATAATTTTTTAACAGTGAGGACAGACGTCCCTCAAAATTTCCTAAGGCCCCACCATGAGGCTGTAAGCGAGTGGAAAGCCAGTGGCCCTGTGCTGAGCCTGGCTCTACACAACACGCGACCCTGGGCACACACGAAAGCCTACATCACTGATGTCACTTCCAGGGGGACAACACACTTGCCTAGGTCTAGGTGGAATGAACAGAAACCCAGAGTCCAGCCCACCTCATGGACCACATCATAGCGAAGGAAACAGACAGGCACCTGTCGGCACCTCCAGCAGCGTGGCCGCAAGGGTCCCATGGTAGGTGGACTCACTCGGTCAGATGCAAGATGCTTCCCCAGGGCTTCACTGCAGGGTCCAGAGATCAAGCTCCGGCTCAGTCCCAGGGGAAAGAGTCTCAGGCTGCAGGGAAGGCAGCAGCACCTCCTGCCCCCAGGTGACGCTGCTTCTCCCTTTCCTTGTTCCAACCATTGCTCACCTTTTGGCTCTAATTCCAGTTTACTTTCAAAAGCACCAACTCACACTTCGCACCTTGCAGGGCCTGATTAAGAATTTTCCATAATGATATTTTCATTTATTATGGCCTCTATTTGCCTGACACACAGTAGGCATTCAATAATTATTTGCAAAATAAAATATTGTCTTTTCAGAACCTTAATTTTTTTCAAAGTAAGTACTGAAACTACATGAGTTGGTTCTCAGACTTGTCTGACAAGCTGGAAGGCTCAGCTCTGTGGCTGAGGAGGAAACCAGTGATGAGTGACTTGCCCAAGGCCAAGAGAGATGTCCCAGCCTGTCACACTCCTTGGCGCAGCCACCGTGGTAAGACCTGGGGCCAGACTTGCCATCCTGGGCTCCAAATAAAAACACTAACAAATGTTCATACTAGCCTGTTTTGTGAACAGAGCAAGAAACCAATTACAGCCATTGTGAGCTTAGCCATGAAAACAGGTACAGAAGGAATGATACAGCCCAGCCAGCATGGCTCAGTAGTTGAGCATCAATCTATGAATCAGGAGGTCACCGGTTTGATTTCCAGTCAGGGCACATGCCCAGGTTTCAGGCTCAATCCCCAGTAGGGGGCATGCAGGAGGCAGCCGATCCATTAATAACTCTCTCATCACTGATGTTTCCATCATACTTTTTCTCTCCCTTCCTTCTCTAAAATCAATAAAAACATTTTTCTTTAAAAAAAAAAAAAAAGAAGAAGGAATGACTCATACCAACAGGTTAGCAGGTCATTACTATTCTCCTCTCTACAAGTTTTTCAGAAAACTGCATAGACACACTCCTACATGACGGTACATGTGTGTGGCTAAACGCAAGTTCCTTCAGGAGAATGGACACCTGGATCCTCACCCTCTCACTCACCTGGCTGGACTTCGAGCCAAATTCTCCTGCCACCACTTCTTCCTCAGCGTCCAGGTCAGTGGCAGCCAGAACTTTCTGTAAGAGTTGCTGCTGCTCTTCTTTTGTTGAAAATGCCAACTCTTCCTCTTCCATGCCAGCAAGCTTTGTGATCACCTGCAAAGCCAAAACCAGCAGGCGACTCATTCCATCTCCTCTTCCTTACCTGGCTTTCTCCTGGCCTCACTTGCTCAGTCACTATCCTCCCCCAGGCCATGAAGTGCCCCACAGAGCAGGTGGCTAGCAGTGGGACTCCTTGGGCAGTCTAGAGACTAGCTTTAGGAGTCACCTTCAAAACAGAGAGTAATCCATGACTGCAAAACAGATGCTGACAAAATTCCAGAGAAATCTGCTCCCAAGCCACGGCAGCTAAATGATCATTACAGATCAGCAGGATCTTGGCAATTTTAAAGCGCCTTTGGTAGGTCTCCCATCCTGTAGCAGGTGATAGAGGGGACTAGAGCCAACAGGCCCAGTGGCTACCTCTTCCTCTACCCCCAAGAAGGGCTGCAACCTCCTGACTTAGACCCAGGGTTCCCAGCAGGAGGGAGCACTTACAAATAACAAAATGTCGAGAACAGATTTATAGGATATTTTTTTAAAGAGCAGGATGCCAGCCTGGTGCATTTGATTTTTATTTCTTTGCAGGTAACTTACTACAAGGCCTATCTATTTATCCCTGCAAAAAACTTGGATTGATAATGTAAAGGGAACTTTTTTCCTCTCTCTGATTCTTCTAATAATTTTAATTAAAAGAAAATGCCTAGAAGCAAGGATGTGGCTGCCTCTCCTGGTGACCACGATCTGAAACAGAACATGGAGCTGGCTGGCCCACCTCTCGAGTCATGCTTCTGGGAACTCAGACCGGCTGCTCTCCGCTGCAGCACCAAAGGTGAGGAACACAGAGAAACTGCAACCACGACAACCCCATGGCAGGGGCTCCTTGACAAGCTCACCCTTCGGAGAACCCAGAGTGCTCCTGAGCTGGTACTACTGCGACCTCCCCCACTCCTCACCCCCCTGCCCAGAGATCCAGAGCAAGAATGCTGTCAGCAGCACACTTTACCAAGATAAACGAAGGCCATGCTGCAAGGCCTTCAAAACTGTTCCAAGAACCTGTCCTCCAGACGTCTGAAAGTGTCCCTGCCTCTGACTAAGGGAGGCGGTGTCATATCACTCTGCCCTCTTGTCTAAGGCTGCTAACAGAATCTGTATTAAATACACCATAGTCTCTCTCAAGTCAAGACCCTGGGAGCCTGTACATCAAGTCCTAGTGGTCCTCTTAATCACCTGTTCCCAGCATCTCCCTCCCCACCCCTCAAACAAAACCTCTTGGAACACTAACCTCTGATATAAGCTTACTATCTGTGTCAGCAGGAAAGAAAATGCCTCAGCAAATCGAAGTTAAAGCTTTAGAATTTCCCAAGTTATTCAAATACCTGGTTTGTAGTAGACTGGGTGGCTCTCATGTCTGTGAGGCCCACTGAGGCCTAGATTCACCAGCTGACTTTGGCAAGAGCTGTCCCAGGCACCTGGAGGGAGTGGCCCTTAAGAAAGTAACTCCAGGGGCTCAGACTAGCATACTTAGGGCCACAATTTCTTAGCACCTGAAGTCCTCTTAGCCTTACACATTTCCCACCAACATCTAATGTTCTTTGCACAAGATGACTGTAAATTGTGACTAAGCAGATACCAGCTTCTTGCTTCAGAGGTTCTTTTTTTTTTTTTTTCTTCAGGGGTTCTTTGACCATTCGCTGGGATGGTGGGCAAGAGGAGATTCATGCAGTACATTCCCTCATAACCCCCTGTAATTCACACAGAGGGCATCTGCAGAGGACACCCTGCCTGACAGCGCCGCGCCTGAGCTCCGCCCCACCCTGGGACTACAGGGCCCCACTTCTCCAAGAAGCCCAAGTACAGAAAAGCTGTGGTCCTACCCTGACCAGAGAGCAAATGGAAACATACCTTAAAGCTGTAACCCTGATCTACCAAGAACCTCTGCCGCTTGGTTGAGTAAGCCATTTCCTGTGTGTCCTGGGAGACCAGCGAGTAGAAGAATGCATTGTACTCCTCTGCCACCATCCCTGGGAAGAGGGCAGGAGAAAGGACATGAGCCGTGTGTGAGCACGCAGGAACTCAGGGTCCAGGCTCAAAAGCAATCAATGCGGTGGGAGAGTTCTGCAGGCAGGGCGACTGCCCTGATTTTTCATGGGGACTTCATCAAAATTAAACACTTCTGCGCTTCAAAGAACACCATCAAAAAAATGACAAAACCCATAGAATGAGAGAAAATATTTACAAAGTATATATCTGATAAAGGACTTATATCTAGGTTACATTAAAAACTATTACAACTCAATAAGAAGACACAGCCTGCCGGTGTGGCTCAAAAGTTGAGTGTCGACCCATGAATTAAGAGGTCACAGTTCCATACCCAGTCAGAGCCCAGGTTGTGGGTTGGACACCCCATCAGTTTGAATACAAGAGATAATCGATCAATGTTCTCTCTCCCGCTCCCTTCCTCTCTCTAAAAAATCACTGACTTAAAAAAAAAGACAGCCAATACAATGAACCATCCAGTGTGAATCAAAATTTTAAAATAAAATAATAAAAAGCCAAAGTGAGAACAAGAATTTATTTTAAATCAAAAAGAAAAGCTATTTGTTAAGCACATATTCAGGCAGGAGCCCAAACAGTGTTCTGATCAGGAGACCAAGGCCAGGGTGTTCATCTAGGAGAGGGACAACTCCATGCCTAGAAGGAGGCGTTCCTCTGCTGCAGGCGAGCTAACACAGTGACGCTGGTTCTAGACCATGTGTTTAGTGTCCAGTCTGGTGCTCATGACACCTGCTCTCTGGGTATCCTTGCACACAGTTTTGGAGGTCAGGCTGCTGGGTCACTTTGCCCTGCTTTCACATCCAGAGGTTTGAGAGTAATATGTGTAAGGCAGCTCCCCAAGGCTGGCAGCTCCCCCAGGATGGCAGTTCCGTTCCATTTTAAAGTGGCCCAGTTTATGTTTTTTTTTTTTTATAACTATAGTCATCATATTGTACATTATATCCCCAGTACCTTATAACTGTAATCCTTTTGAACACCCTTAGTCTGGTAACCACAAATTTGAACTCTTTTTCTATGAGTTTGGTTTGGGTTTTTGTCTTTCTTTCACATATAAATGAGATCAGACAGTTTTAGTCTTTCTTTGACTTATTTCACCTAGAATAACACCTCAAAGTCCAACCATGTTGTTGCAAATGGCAGGACTTCCTTTTTTTTAACAGATCACTCTTCTCATGTATGGTACCACATTCTCTTCACACATTACCTCTCAGAGCACTTCAATTATACCATGTTTTGGCTATTGTTAATATGAATTAAGAGGTCACAGTTCGATACCCAGTCAGAGCCCAGGTTGTGGGTTGGACACCCCATCAGTTTGAATACAAGAGACAATTGATCAATGTTTCTCTCTCCCGCTCCCTTCTTCTCTCTAAAAAAATCAATGACTTAAAAAAAAAAATTAACATGAGGTGAGGTTTCCTCTGACCTATTGGTTTCAATTCTGTCAGATATATACCCAGAAGTAGAACTGTTGGATGTCACGGTAGTTCTATCTTTAAGATTCTGAAGAATCTTTATATTGCTTCCCATGGTGGTTGTACCAATTTACAATCCTACTAACAGTAGGCACAAGGAGTGTCCTGTTGTCTACATCCTTGCCACCATTTCTCTCCTGTCTCTTTTGATGACAGCCATTCTAACAGGCACTGTGATTTTGTTTTGCATTTCCCTGATAATTAGCGATGGGCATCCTTTCATGTACCTGTCGGCCATTGGTATGCCTTCTTTGGAAAAATGTCCATTCAGGTCCTTTGCCCATTCTTTATTGGGCTTATTTTGGCTTTTTGATAGAGTTGTATGAGGTCTTCATATTAACCTCTTATTAAGATGTCATTTGCATATATTTTCTCCAATTCTATAGTTTTGCTGATCATGCCATAGGTTTGCTGAATATTTCTTTCACTGTGCAGAAACTTTTTAGTTTGAGGTGATTTCAACTTTTATTTTAATCCTTACCAGAGGATATGTTTTCCATCGATTTTTAGAGAGTAGATGGGAGGGGGAAAGGGAGAGGAAAACATGGATGTGTGATTTGGCTGCCTCCCGCACTCGCCATCAACCAGGGCCAGGGATCAAACCTGCAACCCAAGTATGTTTCTTTGACTAGGAACTGCACCTGAGACCTGTGGTGCATGGCCGGCACCCTACCTGCTGAGCAGCACGGGCCAGCTATTGATTGTTGCTTGCTGCTTCAGGTGTCTTATCCAAACAATAATGGTTCCAGACATGCATCAGTGAGTCCCGCCCGCCCCTTTTCCCCTCAATCTCCTACACGTTTTAGGTTTTCTGGTCTTACATTTAAGCCTTTAATCCATTTCAAGTTAATTTTCTAAGTGGTATGAGAATGGGGTCTAGTTTCATTCTTTTACATATGAATATCCAATTTTCCCAGAACCCTTTATTAAAGAAACTTCTCTCCGTTGAATATTCTTGGCCCTCTTGTCATATATTAGCTGGCCATATTTACTCAAGTTTCTTTCTGGGTTCTCGATTCTGTAACACTGGCCCACGTGTGTTTCTGTGCCAGTGCCCCATTGCTTTGATCACTCTGGCTTTATAATATAGCTTGAAATCTAAAGGGTGATGCCCCCCACTTTGCTCTTTCTTGGGAGTTTTGGCTATTCAGGGTCTTGTGTGGTTCCATATAAATTTTAGGGATTTTTTCTCGTTCTGTAAAAAATGACAGGAGTCTTCATAGATATTACATCGAACTTAATAGATGGCTTTGGGTAGTGTGGACATTTTAACATTATAAATTCTTTTAATCCATGTACTTCTTTCCATTTACTTGTATTCAATTTCTTTCATCAATGTCTTCTGGTTTTCAGTGTAGAGATCTTTTTACCTCCATGGTTAAATTTATTCCTAAGTACTTTATTATTTTTTATGCCACTATAAAAATGGGATCATTTTCATTATTTTTCTTTCAGAAAATTCATTAATATACAGAAACACTACTGACTTTTATATGCTAACATTTATGTGTTACCATTTTAATAAACTGCAACATGACTGAATTCATTGATTAGATCTGAAAAGTTTTTTTGGTGGAGTCTTTAGGATTTTCTATTGGAAATCATGTCATCTGCAAATAAAAACAATTTTATTTTTTCCTTTCCAATTTTGATGACTTTTATTTCTTTTTTCCTGCCTGCTTGCTTTTGTTAGGACTTCTAGGTACTACACTGAATAAAAGTGATGAGAGTGGGCATCCCCGTCTTGTTCCTGATTGTAGAGGAAAAGCTTTCAACCTTTCAACCTTTCACCACTGATGTTTGCCAACATTTAGTGTGCTACTATTTTAATGAGAATTTTTACATCTATATTCATTAGAGATATTGGCCAGTAATTTTCTTTTCTGGCTTTGGTATCAAAGTAATAAGTAATACTGGCCTTGGAAAATAAGTCAAATATATATATATATATATATATATATATATATATATATATAGATTCTAATTCAAATTCAAAGGGATTTTCAAATTACAATTGTTTCTTTTTTGTGGTGATAAGAAATAAGTCATAAATTATTTTCACATACGGTAATCAGATTATGCATGTCAGGCTTTAATTTGTCCAAAAGCCTACTATACTCTATTATGTAAATCTCACTCCTCATAATAGTCCTGTAAGATAGGTTGCCCCTCCTACTTTAGAGGGGAAATCAAGGCTCAGAGGGACAAATTACTTGTCCAAGGCCACACAGTGGCCTGTACTCAAGTCCATGCTTGCTATTTCTAATTTTCCCTGTTCTCCACTTTAAACACAAACAATTAGATCAGAGGTTCACAACCTTCCTAATGTCGTGACCCTTTAATACAGTTCCTCATGTTGTGGTAATCCCCAACCATAAAACTATTTTTGTTGCTACTTCATAACTGTAATTTTGCTATTGTTAATGAATTGTAATGTAAATATCTGTGTTTTCCGATGGTCTTAAGCTCTCCAGTAGCATTTTAGTTTAAAATTAGCAGGGTTCTAGTTTAAAAAATTAAACGAAAATAATTTTATGGCCGAAACTGGTTTGGCTCAGTGGATAGAGCGTCTGCCTGCAGACTGATAGGTCCCAGGTTCGATTCCAGTCAAGGGCATGTACCTTGGTTGCGGGCACATCCCCAGTAGGGGGCGTGCAGGAGGCAGCTGATCAATGTCTCTCTCTCATCGATGTTTCTAACTCTATCCCTCTCCTTTCCTCTCTGTAAAAAAATCAATAAAATGTGTGTGTGTGTGTGTGTGTGTGTGTGTGTGTGTATGTGCATATAT